>CATIWR010136658.1:0-43331 GCA_949677035.1 Omphalea diandra | reverse complement strand
TTTTTTTTCAGTGCCAGCGCCCACCTAATAAAGTATTTCTTTTAATTGGTATTATTTTCTAATCTCTACATGTTAATTATATATTAAACTATTACTTATACATTTCAATTTATATCAGAAAAATACATTAAAATCTAGTTTAATATTTGTAAATAGAATATAAATATTTATAAATACTTAAAAAATAAAAAATTATTATTATTGTGTAACATACATATTAATAACTAATTTTAAATATCTTTCAAGAAAACCTTATTTAAATATGATTTTTAAAATAATTCTAAATAGAATGTATAAAATTAATTCAATATATAAAATTGATTTTAAATTTAAATTTGGTTACATATTTATTATTTATTTAAACTAAAAATAATGTATTAAATTATAACATGCAAATAGAGTACTCTTTTTTTTTTTTTTTTTGAAATCACATGCAAATAGAGTACTCATTCATATGAAAGTATATCTTTTAATCATCGATGAAAAAGATCGGCACATGTGTGGGGGGCCACTTGCCTACTTTTTTTTTTTTTTTACAATTTGTTGTAAATAAATAATTAATTTCTTTTAAATATATTCTTATTTAAACTTTATTTTTTTAATATTCTTTTGTAAATAATTAATGTGATTATTTATATATTTTTATTTTCACTTAAATACATTCATGGAAATTTATAAATAATAATTTAAAAATAATTTAACTTTTTACATGCGTAACAAATATAATCTTAATTAATATGAGAAAATCTTAAACTGGGATATAATTTTGGGACGAACTAACGAAAATCATTTTGTTGGTAGGTAGCCTCGATTAGCCACATGTGAGATTTGATTTGATATTATGAATGAATAATTTAGTGATGTATGTATTTCGTAATGGCTAAGAATTAAAATATTTATAATCTTTGTTTTATATCTTTATGATATGAAAAAATAATAATATGATTTCAAAATTATGTAACAAAAATTTCACATTTATTTGATCTTCAAAAAATAATACAAGTTCTTTCATTAATATTTTAGTTGGTCAAATTTTTCAATGATTATATAAAGAATAATATTAAGAAATAAAAAACAATTTTAGCCCTTGCATAGCTAATGAAAATGCCCATAGTAATGCATCACTCTTACGGGTGAGCAAAAATCAAATTGAATTAAAAAAATATATCAAACAGATTTGATTTGATTCAATTCTTTAACAATTTAGTTTGATTTAATTTTTATTTTAAAAATTTTTAATTTATGGTTTTTTGTTTGATTTTTTATATATAAAAATTAAATAAATTAAAATTATTAATAAATCAAATTAATTTGAATTGAATCATATTTAAAATATATGTAATTTAATTAAATCAAACCAAATCAAAATTTTATAAATTTGATTTGATTTATAAATAATATAAAATTCAGTTTATTCAATTTTTATAACAAATTTAGTTCAATTCGATTTATAAATATAAAATTTGATTTAATTGATTTTAATAAAAAATTGAATCATACCAAAAAAACTGACCGATTTGCTCATCCCTAATCACTCTTGAATATCAACATAAAATTATTATTTTCATGTTGTGGTAAGTATGATCTGCCAAATTTACATGATCCATGAATCAATTATGAAATTTATAGTTGATAATTCATTAAAAATAATTTTAGAAAAAACTTAGAAGTGGATGATTAATCATATTTATTTTAATATAAGACAATTTCAATCTATAATAATAAAATAAGTTTTGTAAATAAAATATATAATTTTAAAATTATATAAAACAGGAAAGTGATTAAAAAAGTTTACTTAAACTAATATAATTAAACTGATTGAATCTCTAAAGTTTGAAATTTTAGAATCACGTTTATTAAAAAGGGTTTTATTGACTTGATAAAAAAAAAGGGTTTTATTGAAATATTAACTCAAATTCAAAAAAATAAAATTTTATTTTAATATTTTTTTAATTTTATATATTTAATTATTGAGATCAACATGAAAATATGAAAATATTTATTTTTTGTCGTCCCAATCCAGATTACGTGGAGAGGACATAGTCCTGAACCAATCCATATATGTTGATGTGACTGTTAATCGGACTCATAACCAAAAAATTATTTTCTCTATCATCATTTTTTTTTTTTGAGTATTATTAGGGTGTCAATTTGATCAAATTAATATAAAATTTAATATGTATTGATAATGTTGTATCTTAATATATTTTAAAAAATTTTAATTGAAGTTTGAAATTTAAAACTTGAATTTGTAATTTTTTATACAGATTATTTATTGCATTTAACTTGAATTTGTAATTTTTTATATAAATCATTTATGACATTTAGATTTTAAAAATATTGATTAGAACCTCACTCTCCGCCTCATGATTCTACCAATCATAAGTGATAAATTTTGTATTTGTCATGAAATATTATAACTTACGACTTTATTTTTTAATAACATTAAATTCAAAATTTGTAACATATTTCACTTTATTTATATATATATATATATATACATATATATATATATAATTATTCAATTCTATCATAAATACAATATTAGTAAACATATGAATTATAATAATAAATAAATAAATTACATATTTAATATTTATTAAAATTTCATCAATAAAAATTCACCGACCGGAAATAAAGATTTTGTTCTAGCTTAATTTGCCTATGTGATTTTTTGTTTAAAGTAAAATTTACTGACTAGTTTATTACCTACGAATCAAATTTATGGGTAATTCATAGGTAAATAGTATATACCTACAGATTTTAGCTGTTTACTTACGAGAGTTCTATATGAAACTGTAAATTTTTTGAAAGTGTTAGTACATGTGATTAGTTTAATGGAAAACTAAAGATCCTTTATTTTCTAATTCAATTACTATTAGTATTAACAAAAATAAGGTGATGTTTTAGTATAAAATATAAAAATAAAAGGATGAATTATGTAATTATATCAAAATATAAGGAGGTCATAATAATTTTCCATAGTACACATTCTGATTTTATAATATTAAAAAATTGGTTAGTAAATTTTAAAATATTATGAAGACTACTTGCCGTGTAAGTAATCAAAATGGGATTGGCTATACCCGTACGTGTTGTCTTGGCCAATGAGATTAGAAAGGTGACCGAAGTATGTCCTCCGCAGGTGCCGTAATCACAAGGGGGATAACATTTAATTTCAACAAGACCAGGAGAAAGAGGGAATTCTTCTGTTCTGTTCCTATCCACATGATAGAGGTAGGCTCATATATAAAATTAGCCGCTTGAGGGAGTGGCTGTTTGATATTGCCGATGCTAAATTATTATTAGGGAAAAAATATTATTTTTTATTAATAATAATATTTTTAATATAAAATTCAAGAACCAAAAATTAGTTTTGAAAGCTTGAATTTGAAGTGTTCCAAATAATTATTGAATTATTTTGAAAATATAATTAAATTATTTTTACAAATGATTAAAAATATTTCAAAATTAATGCACTTATACCATATTAACTATTAAAATTATATATTTTAATCTTAACTGTTAATTAAGACCATTGAGTATCTAATGAACTTATAATAGCATTGAAAAATATGACCTACAATTTATGAAATCTATTAAAAATAATCAATTATAATAAACATTAAAACTAAAAATAAATATAAAAAGTGAATAAAATATTAAAATAACAATTAAAATAGTAATATTATGAGATTCAAACCTATAATTTTAACATTAATTATATATTAATTAATGGTCATTTACCTTTAATACTATATAAAAATTACACCTTATGGACACTAAAATCATGATTCTGAAGTAAATATAATTTTTACAACAGTAATCTCTATTCGTTTTAAAATTATTGGTAAAATTTCTATTTTGGGCATTCTAAAATAATTGATAATTTTCTTGTTTTATTGATAGTTAATCAATAATTGTCTAATCTACCCTTATTAATTGACATCTACTTTCACATTATCAATAAATTACTACCTACTCCCTCCATTCCAAAATTATTGGTAAATTTTCATTTCTACGGGAATTGAGAAAGTTAGTTAATTATAGTTAATTTATATATTTTAACCATTTTCTTACTAAAATACCTTTATTTATTTTTTTATTTTATCAATATTAATAAAATATAGTTATTATTGGAACTATAAAAGTTGATTATAATATTTAAATATTAGTAGTAAAATGATTATTGAAACTTTAAAAAAATTTGTTGAAGAGTACAATTTTTTTCTTTGCATCGAAAATACAAATTCAGAGTAAAAAATATATGCAGTAATTTATTGATATTGTAAAAATAAATATCAATTAACAATTATTTAATATACCCTTAGTAATTGATTAATTTTTCCACATTATTAATAAATTACTATCCACTTTCTTCGTCTCAAAATGATTGACAAAATTTCATTTTAACAGGAATTAATAAAGTTAGTTAATTATAGTTAATTTGTGTATTTTAACCACTTTCTTACTAAAATATCTCTATTTTTTATTTTATCAACATTAATAATTAGAACTACAAAAGTTTGTGATAATATTTAAAATATTAGTAGTAAAACGATTATTGAAACTTTTAAAAAAATTTATTGAAGAGTATAATTTTTTTCTTTGCATTGAAAATACAAATTCAAAGTAAAAATATAGTAGTAATTTATTGATAGTGTGAAAATAGATATCAATTAATAAAAGTATATTAAACAATTATTTGATTAACTATCAATCAAAAAAGTAAATTATCAATCATTTTGGAACATCTAAAATAAAAATTTTGCCAATCATTTTAAAATAGAGAGTATTTGGACTTTGAATTTGTATTTTTTATGTACTTTTTAATAATTTTTTAAAGTTTCAATAATTTTTTTCATTTTATTATAAAATTTTTGATGCATAATGTTAAAAAAAAGAGTTGATATCTATAAATAATATTAATAACTATATTTTATTAATGTTGATAAAATAAAATATATATAGAAGTATTTTAGTAAGAAAAATGGTTAAAACACATAAAATAATTATAATGAATTAATTTTTTAATTTTTATAAAAAATTTTATCAATTATTTTAAAATGGAGAGATTATCAAACCTTCACTTAAAAAAATAAAGATAGTCGAACTCAAACATCTTACCACTGTGTATTATGAAATAGATAATATTACCATATCATCAGCCTAATAATAGTGAAATTTATTTTTTTATTATGTTTTATCATTAGCCTAATAGTATTGAAATTTATTTCTTAATTATTTTTTATAAGTATAATAAATAGTTAATAATCAGAAGGAAAATGTTAGATCACGTCACATTGAATATACGAAACGTAATAAATTTATCAAATTAAATTATTTTTCTACCATATAATTATGGGTGCGAGAAAAATTCGATCTTAACAAAGTCCTTGACCGCCGGGTGGAGGGCCTAGTGGTCATTTTCCAATTATATGAATTGATCCAAGAAACGTGTGTAACGTGGCCATTTGGTCAGACAAGTCCTTTCTTCTGAAGTTTCAAAGTTGAAGAATACTTCTTATGCAGACTTTTCTTTTGTTCCCAATTCGTTGACTTAGGCGCACATGGTTTGTGGTCACCTTGATAATTAAGTCCGTAAATTTGGAAGTTTAAATGCGAATCAAGGTCAAAATTAACATAAAACATTGAAATTATAGGATTTACTCAAGTCTCACATTAAAAAATTATGAAATTTGTAAACAAAATCCAAATTATGAAGAAAATTAAAGCCTATCTCCTATCATGCAATTTCCTAATAAAAACAAAGGCAAAATGATTTATCTATTGTCAACTAGCCTTTTAAAAAAACCAGTATTTATATGACAAACTAAATGATATATTAGCATTTCATATTAGATTTGAGCAAGATTTATAGCGAAATGAAGATAAAAAGGGAGAAAAATATTGAGTAAAAATTCAATTTTTTTTTGAATGATTGTTTAAAGTTTTTGAGAGGAGGTGAAAAAAAATTGTTTTGCAATATTTTTCTAGAAAACCCTTTTAGGATAATTAGGAAGTTTTATTTGTTTTCCACCAATTTTATTTTTGGGAAAAGCCTATGGTTTTTCTCTTTGATAAATATAGTTTTGTGATTTATGTATTAACAAAACTCTACCATGTAATATAATGTCATTTACAAAGTGATATCATATCTGTAATTTCATTACATCTATTTGACCTAGTACCGGATTATATATATTATTTCAATTAATTATGTATCTAAAATTTGGAAACAAAATTTTTCGCTCTAAATATAGAATTTGTTTTTTTTTGTTTATTTTCTGTATATATTTGAACAAATTTTACTGTGATAAAAATAAATTTTATTTAAATATATATAGAAAGTTAAAAAATGAACAAATTTTATATTTAGAGTGAACAAATTATATAAAATATATAAAAGTACAAAATCTAATATTAGGTTAGATAGATATAACGAAATTACAGATCTAATACCACTTTACAAATGATGTTATCTCACATAATAGAATTTTACAAATAAATAAATCACAAACTCATATTTACTAAAAATGAAAATCGCATGAAATAAATTTGTACTTTCCCTTTGTTTTCTTAATATGGGAAAATTTTTGAGTGTGAACCCATTTATGTTTTTCCACTTTCTTTTTCTATAATTTATTATTTTGTTTAGGAGTAAGCAAAAATTGAACATAATTGAAAAATAAATTTAATTCAATTTCGTTTAGGTTCAATAAAAAATATCAAAAATTAAACTAATTTGGTTCGATTATGTTCAATTAAATTTAATTTGGTTTCGTTTTTTTTTTTTTTTGAAAATTTCCAATTTTCAATTTAATTTTTTATATAAAAAACCAAACAAACCAGAATTATGAATAAATCAAACTAGATTTAAAATATATGTAATTTAATTAAATCAAACCAAACTGAACTAAAATTTTATAAGTTCAGTTCGATTGTATGTCTGTAAAATTTGGTTTATTCAATTCAATTTGGTTTATAAATATAAAACTCGGTTTGACTGATTTTAGTAAAAATCAAACCAAGAAAATTGAATTGACCAATTTACTCGCCTCTAGTTTTGTTGAATTTTTTAAAATCTAACTGGAGATTGAACTAGTCAGTTGACCAATTTTTTCTTCAGTTGCTTTGATTGATTTGATCAGTTTGATTCAATATAATATCTTTTATTTTTTAAAAATATATTAAAAAATATTTGAAATTAAAAAAATATATATAATATGATAGAATAATATAAACTATTTTTTAAAATTTAAAATTTGAATAAAATAATGTAATTTTTTTAAAATTTTTAATTTTTTTCACAAAATGATGTAATTTTATATTGAACCGATTTGATTTGATTTTCTATAATTTATAAATTTTAATAATTTTTTCTTCAATTTTGACTGATTTTTTTATAATAAATTGAATTATACTACTTATTGGTTTTCGGATCGATTCAATCCAATTTTAAAAATATTGATTTTTTATCTGAGTGAATTGGTTTCTTTCTTTTTAAGAACCATGGAAATGAAAAATGTCTATCTTCTGTCTCCTCTCTTTATTTCCAAACAATTTTCCCATTCTAACATAGTATTAGATAGCATTTATTTTTTTAATAGGTGGGATTTTACTAATTAAAATCTCTTGAAATGGCAATTATGGAATAGTTATGAGATTCATTACATATTAAAAGTTTATGTAGCTAGCAACAGAGAATCAAAGATAAGAAACACATGCATAACACAATTCAATTCGATCAATACAAAATTGATTAGTAAATATACACATTTTTTTTAAAAAATCAATCTAATATCAGTACATATAAAAATTATCAATCTGAAAAAAAAAGAAAAGAAATATTACGTAAATAATAATTGAAGCCAATCAAAGAAGTAAAATGAAAAAGGAAAAGAAGAATTAGAAAGAAATTAAGAGAGAACATAAGAAAGATGAGTAAATAAGCAAAAGCTATTATTATATTGATTTATGAAGATAGCGTTAAATTACAAAGATATACATCGAGCTCGACTTGTAAGACAAACAAAATAGTTCACAATTTAACTATAAAATTAATTACTTATGGCCTAAAATTTTATGAGTTAATTGGCATAGGCCTAATTTATCATGAATGTGTCTTTGGGCTTAAGCCCATGTACAAAATTAAGTCTGCAATTTATTGTAAACAGATTGCTAACAAGAAAATAACTCTTATATATTCTTCATTAGATTGGGACTGTATATTTCTAATTAGTAAGGAACCTTTATACTATTAGGATTAACAGATTTATAACCAATCACTATACAAGGACATGCTACTATTGTATTTTCTTAGACAGATGCTGTTAATATGCAAACTAATAATTTATCCAACTTTTTATCTCTCTTCTTTCTCTCTCTTTACTTCTCTCTTTCTTAGTTTATAGTTTCATAACCTATATATTAACCTAGATTGATGGTTCTTACCCACATATCTGGTCTTGGTTAATGATCTTTTCATCTATACATTGAAATTCAATCAACTCCATATCAATCAGTTGGATTAATGGTTTTTGCTACTTATATATCATGGTTATTTTTTTATTGGATTTGATATTGATAGTACGTGGTACTTTAAATTTCTAAAACAAATTAGAATAATTATTACACTAAATATTAAAAATTATTTTTGAGTAAACATTTTTTTAGCATGCACAATGGGTCTATTTTAATTATATGTTGCCAAAGATGAGATTTTGGAATTTAATTCATCATGATGTTGCTATTCGAGCCTTTGTGCTATTAGAAGAGAGTTTGATAGTTAAAAAGGAGTTAAAAAGTTTTTATTGGATAAAAGAATGTTACCTTGGCAGATTATAAATTTTACTAAAACGATGACTAATCTATAAGACATCTAATGTTCAATAGGAGCATTCAAATAATGTAAAAATAACTAAAAATATGCCATATGGCTGTAATTTTGATGTTTGTAAAAATTTGCTGGCAATTCAGAATAGTAATAGAAAAAATTAATTTATCAACTCATAAAATAACTATCAATCAAACAAAATAGAATTATAATTATGCTGAAGGTGATCAATTGGTTCACAATTGCATTAGAGGGTAAAATTGTGAGCAATTTTTGAATGAGTTCAAAATAATCATCATCAATAGAACAATCAAAGGATGTAACATGTGATATTGGGAGGCAAAAACATGAGCAATCTCTAAGTGAATTGAATATTATTTAAGATATTTATCATATAATAGCACATATTAAGCAACTAAGACTTGAATTAAATGAGCTTAAGAGTGAAGATTTTACCAATCAAGTGTTTGAGTTCCAAGATAGGAAGAATGAGTTGGTGCAAATTGAAGATAATGAAAATGTTTATGGGATGTATCTCCTAAGTGGAGGTTGTGACATGTCAATCTAAGTTTTAAGAATTGGTTCCGATATGTTAGTTTGTAATTAATTCGAAGCAGATTTTTTAAGCCACTATCTAAGAATTAGCATAAAAAAGAGAACATCTCTCCGTAGCCAATCTCAAATAATCGCAAGATAGTTCAAAGAAGATTTTTTTTTTTTTAATGCTAGAAGACCACATCCTAAAAATGGTCTCTATTTATTAAAAGGCCATGATCATGGAGCTATTTCTTGATTTTCCGGGTTATATATTAAACACAATTTGTTAATTTTCTTGATCATCAACTAAAACATTATAAAAAACATTCTTTACACCCAAAAATAAATTTCCTAACTAAAGTGAGTATGTTTTCCTATTTAGTTATATTAAGATTATATTAATCTATTTGCATCATGATTTCTAATTAGAATAAAGTTTTATTTTCATAGTTGGATTAGAACTATATTTACTTATTTGGTAGGTAGGATTAGATATATGTCTAAAAACTTTTATTTTATAATTAGAAGGATATCTCTGCATATCAATATAACAACAATTTTTGCTTATTTCTCTATCTGTCTTTTCTCTTCTCTTAATCATTTCCTAATTTTTCTCCCTTTTCTTGATCTTTTACCTTATTGTTTGATGGTAGCCATTGCCTATATACTATTTTCTCTCAAATTGATGATTGTTTGAAGCTTAAATATTTGCACTCATTAGATTGATGATTCTTAGAATCTATATATCTACTAATTAACTTTGCATCTAGTGATGTTAGATTGATGATCTTTTAAGGCCTATATATTTAGTTTCTTTTTTTTCGATTTCATGTACACAAACCTTATATTTTGTGTTAATTTTATAATTAGCCATGTTAGGAGATTTTAATTATTGAAAAAATTTTGGCATGCTTAGTGAGACCGTTGTGTATGTGGTTAAAGATGATGTCTCAAAGTTTAAATTATTATGATATTTCTATTCAAGCCTTTAGGTCTATATTGGAAGATAATTTGATAGTCAAAGAGGACTTAAAAAATTTTATTGCATAAAATAATGCCACCTTTGATCGAGTATAAACTATATTGAAAAGACAACTGACTAATAGGTTATCTCATGTTTAACAAAAGAATTTAAATAGTACAAGGATACCTTAAGATATTGTTACATAGCCACAATTCTAATGTATGCGCAACTTTGCAACAAATTTAGAATGGTAATAGAGGAAAAATTAATTTATCAACTCATGAAATAGCTGTTAACCAAATAAATTCAGTTTCTGATTACGTTAAAAGTGATCAATCAATTTAACATTGCATATAAGCACAAGAATGTGATTTTTAAATGGGTTAGTTGTAAAATATTCATCCATTAAAAGGGTAGTCAAAGGATATTAGGTGCGATATTAGCACATAAAAACATGAGCAATCTGTAAGTCAATTGAATAGATATTAACACATAAAAACATGAACAACCCTTTTAAGTGAATTAAATATTATTCAAAATAGTTGTCATACAATAACTCATGAGCAACAAAAACTTGAATTAAATGACCTTAAGAGTGAAGATTTCATTCATTAAGTATTTTAGTCCCAAAATAAAAAGAATGAGTTGGTGCAAATTGAAGATGATGAAAGTGTTTATATGGTTGTATCTCCTACATTGTGGCCATTATATATTAAGCAAAATTTTAAGAGATAATCAAGATATGTTAGCTTTTAATTTATTGACAGCAGATTTTTTAAGCCATCATCTAAAAATCAGCAAACATATAAAAAGAGAATGCATCTCTATATATAATCTCAAATATTTAGTCTCAAATAAGTTTTAAAAAAATTATTTTATGTTAGAAAATCATATTCTCAAAAATTATGTTTATTTATTAACAGGCTACAACCAAGAAAACAATTACATGAAGTTGTTTGTTAATTTTTCAAATTGTATATTGAATATAATCCGTCAGTTTTCTTAATCATCAAGTAAAATATTATAGGAGTATCGTTTACACTCTGAAAATAAATTTCTTAACTAAAGTGAAAGTGTTTTTCTGTTTTATAAGATTATATTAGTCTATTTGCACTAGAATTCATAATTAGAATAACGATTTTATTTTCTAGTTAAATTAGGACTATATTTACTTATTTAGCAAGTAGAGTTAGATATATGCTTATATAAAGACCTTTATTTTATGATATAGAAGGATATCTTAATAAATCTAATAGCAAATTTTATTTATTTATTTTCTTTCCTTTTCTCTTTTAATTTCTTTGTAATTCTTTTTCCTTCCTTCACCTTTAATTTCTTGGTTGATGATGACCAATTTCTATATACCATTTCCTATCAAATTGACGATTGTTTGAAGTCTAAACATTTGTGCCCATCAGAATAATAATTTTTGAAAACCTATATAACTACCAATCAAATTTGTATTCGTTGTATTACATTAATGATCCTTTGAGGTCTATATATCTAATTTCTTATTTTCAATTCTTTGTGGCTAGTTTCTTATTTTTATTTCCTTATAGTTAGTTATACTATCTTTAAAATTTAATTGATTTCATGACTAATCTTATATTTGGCCTAATACGGAGATTTTAATTGGTAAAATAGAAATAAACTACACTCTATTTAGAAATTCTATTAATAAAGGAACTTAAAAATACTGTTAATCAAACTTATGTAAACAAGAATATCTTAAATAATTACTATAAATTCTCAATGATTTGTCATATTTAAAAGTGAAAAAAGTAATTTTGAAATCAAAATCAAAATTGATGATTTTAATTTTTAATACTTAGATTATGTGAAAATAAATTGAAATTAAAATATGATCTCTTTAAAATGAGAATCACTCATTCTCTCATTCTGTTTAAGTAATAAAATTTCTATTTTTTCAAAAATAAATAAAATCTTTATTAGTCATTTAGACTTCTATGTGATATTATGTATAATATTAACCCAAATAATAAAAGAATAAAATTATTAATAATAAATTAAACATAATAAATAAAATAAATAAAATTTAATAAAATAAAATCTAATATTAAAAATAAGAATCTTAAAACTAATTTAATAACATAGTTAAATGCAAAATACTTTTGTAATAGTGAAACTAAATATGAAAAATTTGAGCATTGATAACCCTCCAAGTAGAAATTAAATTTTAAAATAAAAATTGTATATCAATAAAGTAAAATTTTAATATACAACTTTATTAGATATAAAAGAATTTTAAGAAAATATAATTTACATATAAATTATTTTTAAATTTATAGCAAAATGATTATATTCTTCTTCAAAATTTGAAAATTAAGACTTTAAATAATATAACGATTTTGTTATAAATCTTTTTACTATCAATATAAAAATTTTATATTTTATTCCAATTCCTATATTATATAATCAATTCAAATTTTCAAACTAATTAAACAGTTGAAAAATGATAATTTTATTTTTCATTTCATTTTCAATTCTTAGAATAAAAAAAAAAAAAAAAAAAACAGAGCAAATAAAAGTATTTCCAATAATTCCCCTCCTCACATTGGGCCACGTGCGCTTCTTCTTCTTCTTCTTCTTCTTTTCTTTGTCTCTGCCTGTGTCCTACGTGAATCCTTCTCATTGCAAATTTCGCCTCAAAAACTCATAAAAGCGCAAACAAACTGGTGGATTCCCATTCCAAATTCCTCTCGTTTCTCATCGGTGACACCGCAAAAACAAAAATGGAGAGCTTAGCACTCCACTACTCCATCTCCACCACTACCATCCGCTCCTCTTCCTTTCTCCACAGATCATCAAGACCCATCTCTAAGTTCCCACTCTCCATTTCCTCCCTCCCCTCCTTTCCTTCCTTCTCCCCTAAACAACCCTTTCCCTTCTCTCCCCTCCACAAATCCTTCAAAACCCACTTCTCAATTCGCGCCTCATCCGCCAAAGCTGACCCTTTATCACCACCACCACCAACTCCACCACCAATCACAAAAGGAGCAAAGATTGTTCCTTTAATACTATCTCTCTCAGTTGGTCTCATTCTTCGTTTCTTTATTCCTAAACCTGTAGAATTAAACCCACAAGCGTGGCAATTACTTTCCATCTTTCTTTCCACCATTGCTGGTCTTGTTTTGAACCCTTTACCAGTTGGTGCGTGGGCGTTTCTTGGTCTAACCACCACCATTGTGACCAGAACTCTGTCGTTTTCGACGGCTTTTAGTGCTTTTACCAATGAGGTTATTTGGTTGATTGTCATTTCTTTCTTTTTCGCTCGTGGGTTTGTTAAGACTGGGCTTGGGGATAGAGTTGCTACCTATTTTGTTAAATGGTTAGGAAAGAGTACTTTGGGGTTGTCATATGGTTTGACGATTAGTGAAGCTATTATAGCCCCGGCTATGCCTAGTACTACTGCTAGAGCTGGTGGTGTTTTCTTGCCTATTATTAAGTCTTTGTCCTTGTCAGCAGGGAGTAATCCTGGGGAAGCTTCTTCTAAGAAGCTTGGATCGTATCTTATTCAGTCACAATTTCAGGTTTGTTTTCTTTCTTCTGGTAGTGACTGTTGAAAGAGTTTGGAACTTTATTCATGGGTTTGCATTGCTATTGCAAAAAAAGTGAATTGCTTTCTTCTGGTGATGAATGTGGAGATCTTTTTGAGAGCTTCGGTTGAAAAGTTAGGAAATTTATTTTTGGGTTTGCATGTAAACTGCCGAAAGTAAATTGCTTTTCTTCTGGTAATGAATATGGAGTTTATTTGTGAACTTATATTAAACAGCTTGGAGCTTTTTTGCATTATAGTTACCAAAAGCGAATTGCTTTTCTTCTGGTGATGTGTATCGAATCTTATTGGTGAACTTTCGTTTAAAAACTTTTGGATCTTTATTTCTGGTTTTGCATTGTAATTGGAAAAGGTGAGTTTCTTTTGTTTTGAAATTCGGAAAATGAGGAAATGGCTATACGTGTTGAGTTATATGACAATGGGTTGCATTGTATCGGGTATTTGTGTAATGAGACTTTTCTGTAAATTCAAGGGGTCCAAGTAAATATTTTTCTTTTTGATTTGGTGTTTTAGATTTTCCTTTATTTTTTTCTCTCTTTTGCATGGCAACGATTTATGGCTACCTATTTATACAGCATTTGGATGGTTTCCTTGTACTCTTCAGGATTTTCATGTGCTTAGCAATCTCTGTGGCTTTTTTTTTTAATGCTTGACAGTCTGCTGGGAACTCGAGTGCGCTTTTCCTGACAGCTGCAGCTCAAAATTTGCTGTGTCTCAAATTGGCTGAGGAACTTGGAGTGGTAATTACAAGCCCTTGGGTTTCTTGGTTCAAGGCTGCTAGTTTGCCAGCGATTATTTCTCTTCTAGCTACGCCACTTGTATTGTATAAGCTTTATCCACCTGAAACTACGGACACTCCTGATGCACCTGCAATGGCTGAAAAGAAACTGGAGCTTATGGGTCCTGTGAAACATAATGAATGGATCATGGTTGGTACAATGGTTCTTGCAGTTTCTTTGTGGATGTTTGGGTAAGTAATGTTGTCATTCTATATCACCAATGTCATGTGTATAAACAATATTCATCATATAACTATTCTAGGTGGTGCAAAAACAAAATTTGATGGATAAGAAACTTAGAAAATTGTAAAATTCTGCTAGCTATTTCTTTGTTTAAGAAAGGAAAAAAAAAAACTTCTTTGAGATTGTTTTTGGACTTCGACTATTTAGACAATTGATGATTCATCAAGGTATCATCAATAACCTAGATGCCTATGTGAAAATGTGAGAGTATATTTATGCGATATGGTGCTCCATGGCTATCTAGAAAGTGATAATCGGTTTTGGAGTGACTTTCATATTCTACACACTAAACTTTTCTTGTGGGAGCAATTATTTATTTAGTACAATTATGTGTAGACATTTCTTAATATAATCCTCACACTATCCTTTTCTTCTTGTTTCAAAATAAAGTTAGTTGTGTTGATCTCATCATCTGTATGGTCCTTTGATTCTCATACTTGTAGTACTCTGTTATGTTTATGTTATCCTATTCTCCAGTTAGGTTTCTTACCAACCCAAGCTTTTTATTAACTCCTATCCTAGTCTACTATTAGTACCCTCTCAAACCAGTAATAATACCAATATGAACATGGAGTTTTTATTTGGTATTTGGGTGGAAAAACTTAAAAGGGAGATGAAAGGAGATATGCAAGTTGTGAATTATGGAGATTGCGTCATTGGGTAGTCTGCGATGTAGAAAATACATAGTTATGAACTCAAAGGGAAGACTTCTCTTTTTAATGTCTCATAGTTATTCTTTCATTCTAAACTTTGTGTCTTGTACCCTTATTTTTTCTTTTGATATTTCTCTACCATTCTACCTTTTGTGTTGTAGAATAAAATTTTCTCAAACTTCTTGTTCTTAATTGTTCTACTTCTGTGCATATACTGAATGTATTCTTCTCTTCTTCTGCTGTAAGGCATGCCATTCACTTTGTACAGTTACCTTCATATATCATATTTTGCATACCTGCATATTTTCCTTAGGAAGTGGTTTGGGTTTTCATTCCCCTGTACAACAGTCAAAGAGTTTTTGTTGGATTTGAAGCTAGTTGATTTTGCGCAAATACTGTCTCCATCTGCTGCATTAAGCAGAATGTGATACCCATCCTAAGAAAGGTCTCTTACTTGTAGAATAGTTAGATAAAGTAAGCAATGTGATAATGGGAATAACAGCACATTCTTCAGAAAAATTATGGTTAACTCTTGTTGGACTATTCAATTAAATGATTTGACTTAGTGCCCGTAATACCCTACAAATTGTAGCTTTCTATCACTGGCAAGCAGAAGTGAAGTAGCTTTGCATAATTTATTTATGTGTGAGAGAGATTGTGTTCCTTCTCTGGTTATTTGCTGATGGTGTTGACTATAATAACTGATGCTGCTTGCTTTTCGTGCAGAGACAATCTTGGAATTCCCAGTGTTGTAGCTGCAATGCTTGCCTTATCAATATTACTTTTGTTGGGAGTTCTTGATTGGGATGACTGCTTAAGTGAAAAATCAGCTTGGGATACCTTGGCTTGGTTTGCTGTTCTGGTGGGCATGGCTGGCCAACTGACAAACCTTGGTATTGTGACCTGGATGTCTGATTGTGTGGCCAAGTCCCTTCAATCTCTCTCTTTGAGCTGGCCAGCTGCATTTGGTGTTCTTCAGGCATCTTACTTCTGCATTCATTATCTATTTGCTAGTCAAACTGGTCATGTGGGAGCTCTGTACTCTGCATTTCTCGCCATGCACTTGGCAGCTGGGGTGCCTGGTGTGTTGGCAGCGCTGGCTTTAGCTTACAATACAAATCTTTTTGGTGCTATTACACACTATAGCAGTGGGCAGGCTGCTGTATATTATGGAGGTTTGTCTCTTTTTGCTTAAATTTTATGAACTTATTTATGTTGTGCTTCTTCCTTGAACAAAAATCCATTTTTTGATTAATTTCATCTATCCATGCTTGGAACGAGGAGGTTTTTTATTTTTATTTTTTTTTTGTGGGAGGGGGAGGGTGTCTGTTGTACATGTTGCACCATGATTTTGAATCTTTACTGAATGTGACACTGAGTTTATGATATTTTATATGTCATAAAATTTCAATCTGGTAAACGTCCAAATGAGTTGTGAAAACTTATGAATGGTTATCCGACATCTGAACTGCATTATTTCTGGCTAAAGAATCTATTTCTAGTTATTCTAGAATAATTCAGAGATTTTCTAGAAGAAGTGCGTGTTTTACATGAGAAACTGATGTTCATCCAATTGTTTCTTGTGTTTATCTCACTCAATAGACAAAAATAGTCTATGTAATCGATGCAGATATTTATGTCTTGTGATTTGCAGTAGTGCATTGACTAATAAGAATTTATTGATTGTTTTGAACAGCTGGATATGTAGACCTTCCTGATGTGTTCAAGATGGGCTTTATAATGGCACTGATTAATGCTATAATCTGGGGAGTAGTTGGAACTTTCTGGTGGAAATTTTTGGGCCTCTACTAATTTTAACCTTACTTGTAAGCATATGCTTAAATTTATTGTTGTATGATGTCCCGTTTCAGGGAACAGCTGAGCTAAATTTACTTGAGAGAAATTTTGAATTTTTATATTTTATTTTTAGCTGTGTTAGATTGTACTAACACAAGCACAGGAATGATTTTTTGAAGTGAAAATCAATGGAATATGAATTTATCGATTCATCCTTTTTTTTTTTTGCTTTGTGCGCAAGCCTAGCTCTTAGGTTTTGGCAATGTCTTCTTTAATTTTGTTCCCGCTATGAGGAAAGATGTTGCGACTCGGATTCTAAGGAAATTGACAGAATTAACAACAAAGTCGAACTGTAGTTCAGGTTATGAGCTGTTTGATTTTTTTTTTTAAGTTCAGCACTTGTGCATGTTTTTTTTACAGTAGAATGACTCAACGGCCTCCAGAAATTGTGTTCCTAAATGCCCATTTTTATGTATCAAGAAGACCTACGGTAATGGTGAGGAATTGGGAACAGGAGCCTGCAGATTTCATGTGGAAAAGTTCTGAGGCAATATTATGGATTTTCCATAACACAATTAGTTAGGGATAAAACTTCATTTGGGGACTAATTTGTGCATTACCCCAAAATTTTTGTATGCCCATTTAGGATTTGATTTCCAAAATTTGAGTTGGCTTGAAAATCTACTGGGAAGGCTTTGGTCTAAGCTGCATTATATGCATATAACTAAAGTTCAGCTTGAGCTTGAGGTTTCCTTTGACTGAAATGTTCAATAATTGTCTACACTCATCCTTGACTATGTTCCATTATATGTGGAGAGAAAATAGCCCTAAGATTTACAAATATCGAAATGTGATGAAAAGTTTTGATTCTAATAAATATTTATTCATTTCATTACATTGAATACCATGTTGTACTTTGTTTTGATCTGCCAAATGTGTTCTTGGGGTTGGCTTGGAAATACTAGTAACATCAAATTGAAATAGGATCTCTTATAACATATAAGAAAATTAACCGGACAAAATGCCTTTTGAGGCTCTTGAACTTTACATGTTTATATTATTGAATTTTTGTATTTTAATTTTTTTTTGCATTGAGCCTCAAAATTTCATTTGTTATTTTTTTTTCCATTGAGCCTCAAAATTTCATTTTTTACATTAAAGACTTTGAGATGATAAAAGTGGGATTGATAAGAAATTATAATATGTTTCTGCTACTAAAGTCACTAAATTATGAAGAATAATAAAATTAATTTCATGATTCTATAGTGTTCTTTTCTCTATGATGATGCAACCTTCTGTTAATTTTTAGACTGTCTTTAATGAATTTTTCATTAATTTGATTTTTGTGGAGTCTACGATTCTTTGTCTGTAAGCTTTGACAAATAGGGAAATAACTATAATTTCGAACCTTGATCCGACAGTAGATGAAATAAAATGCACTTGCCAAATTGCCTAACTCTATAGTTTGGGCCACTGAACTTTCTTTGGCAGTACATGGAACAAAGTGATTAAGATTCCATATATGTACACATTTCTCTACTTTAAAAGCTGAAAGCTCTTATGACTACTATGCACAAGGAGTTCCTAAGCGAACAACAGAACTTCTCATGCCAAAAAAAAAAAAAAATCTAAAGGGCAATCCAAAAGAACATGGACTTTATTCTTCTTTTTAACCCTTGGAAAACCCAACCAGACCTAAAGATAAAGGTGACATATGGGATCGTTTGCTAAATATTTGCAAGAGTGTGAAATAGTTGCCCAATATACCATGTATGGTAATCTCGAACAAAATAGTGTCGCTGAAAGACGCAATCGTACTTTGCAAGATATGATGAATAGTATGATGAGTAGGTCTAACTTACCTGAATTCTTATAGAGTGAGGCTATTAAAATTGCCCTTGATATTTTGAATCGTGTTCCTAGTAAATCTGTACCTAAAACACCTTTTCAGTTGTTGACTGATAGAAAACCTAGTTTGAACTATTTTCGTGTTTGGGGTTGTCTTACTGAGGTTAGAATATATAATCCAAATGAGAAAAAGACTGAGCCTAGAACTACTTGTTGTTACTTTATTGGGTACCCAACCCATTCTAAAGAATACAAGTTCTATTGTCCTACAATGGCACAAGGATTGTAGAGTCCATGATTGTGAAGTTTTTAGAGATGGATGTTACTGATATGGACATTTTTCAATCACCTATTCATGATGTGCAGAGTGAAATTGCAACCATTCCTTTAACTTTATCTCATGAAAAGATAATAAGGGTCCATGTTCAAGTAGGTGGTGATAATGAAGGTACAATTGTTCTTCCTCCTCCTATTGAGAATCCTCCAAAACCTGTTGTAGTTGAAGCATTACCTGTTAGAAGGTCTATTAGGGCAAAAATGTCAGCAATTTCAGATGATTATGAGGTTTATCTTGGTGAAGGTGATTGTAATATAGGTCATATTGTTGATCATGTATCTTATGATGAGACTGTTAATAGTGTTTATTTTGATTTGTAGATTGATGCTATGAAAGATGTGATGACATCAATGAGTCATAACAGAGTTTGAGAACTAGTGGAACTTCCTTCTACTCATAAACCTATAGGTTGCAAATGGGTATTCAAAACTAAAAAGGATTTTAAAAGAAAGGTTGAGAAATTTAAAGCCAAATTGGTTGCTAAGGGGTTTACACAGCTTGAGGGTATTGCTTATAATGAGACTTTTTCCCCTATTTCCTCTAAAGATTCCTTTAGAATAATTATGGCCTTAGTTGCTCATTTTGATTTAGAGTTGCATCAAATGGATGTCAAGACAACATTCTTAAATGGTGATTTAGGTGAGGAAGTTTACATGGTGCAACCCGAGGGTTTAAAGAAAGTGGTAAAAAACACTTAGTTTGTAAACTGAAGAAATCTATATATGGTCTCAAACAAGTTTCTCGTCAATGGTATCTCAAATTTGATGAGGTTGTCACTTCACTTGATTTTACAGAGAACAAGATAGATCAATACATTTACCATAAGATCAGTGAAAGTAAATTTATATTTATTATTCTCTATGTTGATGATATTTTATTGGCTAGTAACGACATGAGGATGATTTGTGAGACTAAGTAGTTACTCTCTAGGACTTTTGATATGAAATATCTTGGAAAAACATCTTTTGTCTTGGGTATTGAGATTTGTCATGATCGGTCTTGTCATTTATCGAATCTTTCTCAAAGGGCTTATATTGATCATGTGCTCAGTAGATTCGATATGCAATCTTGCAAAGGTGGTGATACTCCTATTGTGAAAGGAGATAAATTTAGTAAGGAGCAATACCCTAAAAGTGATATAGAGAAATGAACCATGAATAATATTCCTTATGCAAGTGTTGTTGGCAGCTTGATGTACGCCCAAGTGTGTACAAGACTAGGTATTGCATACATTGTTAGTGTTTTTTGTTGATATCTTTCTAATCCTGAGTGAGATCATTGGGTAGCTACTAAGAAGGTAATGAGATACTTACAAAAAACGAAGGATAATATGCTGGTTTATAGACGAGTGGATGATTTTGAAGTAGTGAGGTATTCATACTCTAATTTTATAGGCTGTCAAGATGATATGAAGTCTACTTGGAGTTATAGTTTTATACTTGCTGGTGGTGCTATTTCGTGGAAGAGTGTTAAACAAACACTTACAGTTTCTTCTACTATGCAAGCTGAGTTTACTGCTTGTTATGGTGCTAGTACACAAGATATATGGTTGAGGAATTTTATTTCTAGGTTATTTGTGGTTGATTCTATTACTAGTCCACTTCAAATCTATTATTATAATAGTGTTGTTGTGTTCTTTTCTAAGAACAATAAGAGTTCAAGTGGTTCTAAAAATATAAAGATTAAATATCTTACAATTAGAAACATTGAGATTCAGTACGTTAGTACTGATTTGATGTTAGTTGATCCTCTAACCAAAGGACTTACACCCATAATTTTTAAGAAACATGTTAGTGATATGAGTGTTGTAGAGTTTTTTGATGTGTTTGGTTAATGAGAGTTTTATGCTTGTAATTAAACGTTTAAGTTAAATAATTTTGCTACATTGCTTATTCATATATATTTATATGAGTTGAATACTTTGTGGTTATTTGTTATGAATATGTGCACATTCAATATATATATAACATGCTATGAGTTGTACATGATATGTTTAAGATTAGTGTAATTATCTTAAGTTATATTAATTAGCTTCCAATTGTGTTTCTGGAAACAAAAACTAAGACATATATTGTGTGTATTTCCAAAATGAAAACAAAAACTTTATTGTGAAGCCTTACGAATTTCTCTTACCTGTTTGAGCATGTGGAAAGAAAAATATTTGGAGGACTGACAAAGAAAATAGTGCATTGATCACATGTAAGTGTTATTTTCTTGCTATACTGTCATATCGGAATACAGGTTGGTTAAGTTGTTAATATCTGTGACTATAGATTGATACTATGTCAATAAGGGACATAATTACTGTCATGATCTGATAATGATAATTTAATGTGGATAGAATTGTGTTTAAGGTGTCAGTTTATCTATAATCTATATGGTTTCTAAAATTTTATGGTCACATTTGAGTTTAAAGTATTCAGTTTGAGAATCGTTTTAAAAAATATTTTCTTTCATAAAATATGAAAAAGCTATAATTAATATTGCTCAAGTGAGAAAATGTTGAAATTTTGTGTGTGAGCTAATATTTATTATTGGTTTGTTTTAATTTTTTATAAAATGGACTGAATAATATAGTTTATTGATTAGTGGGTAAGTCCGATTAAATTGTGATCAAATGAGCTATGAGTTTATGACACATTTAGTGGGCTGATACGAAAGACGATCTGTGTAGGCCTAATTTAATATGAACTTATGATGGGTGGGTTGTTAAATTTATTATAAATAGTCTTAGTCTCTTCTTCTGCCTTTTAACCCTAACCTTAGTTGCTACACTCATTAGTAGCTGTCTTGAGAGAAGGTTAAAGAGAGAAAGACTTAGCTTTTGATTTCGTTGTTATGATCTATTATCTTGGTGTTTAATTTTAACAGTTATAATTATGACTTAAAATAATCTTGAATCTAATGAGCAAACAAATATGAAATTCATTTTCCTTTAACTATTGATTAGTGTTCTAAATTCACGTACTACATCCTAAATAAATTTTACACTCAAGTCAAGAACTTGGAGATGCGACAGAGTGAACAAGTTAACAAGAAGAGAAGCATGGAGTAAATTATGGAAAAGATTTAAGATTCTGAGTTGATCCAATCCGGCCAATGAGTCATAGATCATTCCTGTGAGTTTCTTGCTTCCAAGTTGTAGCAAAATGACTCTTTTGGTTAAAGCAGTGGAATTATCACAGGTGATACAAGGCCAGGTGCAGCAATCAGAATTAGTGTCAATCCATCCATCTATCTGTGATGTTAAACAATTGAAGAAACCATTGAGAGCTATTAAGTCATTTGAATTGCATGCCATGTAGGTTTGGAAACTGAGAGCTAATAACAGAAAGAAGAGATGCAAGTTAATGAGGTCCATAACAAGAAAATGAGGAGATGGGAATTACAAATGGGTGATGGCTATAAGGAGGAAAACTTAGTGGTTATAACCTAAGTCTGTATATGAATCGTTTTATGCATGATTGGGCATCCGTAGTCCTCCAAAATAATCATCAAGTAATAGGACCACTCAACTGCTTTGTTTTCAGGTGGGGTATTAAGTAAGAGCTACTAAAAGAAAGGAGAAATGTAAGTTTGTGAGGTCCGCAACAAGAAATTCTGGGAAGGGAATTAGAGCAAATGGGTGATTTTCTCAAAAACAAAAAGAGATTATGAGAACTTGGGTGATTTTTAAGCAGGGAAAAATAATTGATTAGGGGTGTCAACTTGCGTCTATGAAAATTAATCATATTTAATTTATGCATGTGAAAATCAATCATATTCGATCTACATACATATTTAATTTTTTTTTTTAGATTCAAACTTTGATTAATTTAATTAAACTAAACGCAATTTATGTTCTGAATTGCTTTCAATAATTGAGCTAAAATATGCGAATAAAATTTTCTGATTAGGACTTGGGGATGTTGGTATTATTTTATTTGCTAAACAACAAAAGAAGAACTTGTATTATATGAGGCGTTCTATGCGCGTTGTGGGGATTGAATTGTTTAATTCTTAGTCCTCCAAAATAATCATTTTGTAATAGGACCACTCAACATGTGCTGGTCGTTGGCTAACAACCGCATAGAACATAAAATTTGTTTAAGAAAAATAGCCTGAGACAATAATTATTTGTCAACAGGCCTTGCAAGGAAGTAAAAGAATAAATAGAAGTAAAACTTTGAATCCATCAAAATATCTTAAATTTAAGGGTTAATTTAGATATTTTATGTATTAGTTAATTCTTAGAAAAATTATAATAAAAATAAATAAATAAAACACGCGGATATAAAGGAATTCAAAAGAGAATTTAACGAATACATTTATTTTTGAATAGAAGAAGTTAATGAAGAAAATACTCAAACATTATCAAAAGCTCGAATGTTATGGGAGTCAACACAATTTTTCAGTATGTTAAAATTGCATTCATCATCTTTTTTATTTATTTTTAGTAAAGTAACTATATGAATATTTTTAATTTTCCTATCAACAATCGAATAAATATATAATACCAATATATAAAAAACAAATAATATAACAATATTTTCATCCACACGTGTTTTAAATAAATTTGTAACACATTATAATAATAAAATTTTAAATAGATTCTATTGTAATGATTATATTTTTATATATTTAACAAGTTTTATTTTCTACAAATAAACTAAAAAATTCAAAAATCTAAATAAAAAAAGAAAAACTTAAAAAAACAAAACACATGCAAAGCATGTATATATATATTAGTTTCAAAACTTATTCGAGATGATAATTTACTAAATATCAAATTCAAAGTTTGTTTGAGATAAAACTTTTTATTTGTCAAGTTAATTATTTAACAAATAAGTGACTGGAACTTTTATTATTTTGACATTAAATTACTTATTTAAAAACTATAAATAGAAAAATAAATTAAGAGAAATTATAAAATAGACACTTATATAAAATAAGGCCAAAAATAATATGCATATATTGCCTATTTAGAAAAATATATTATTTAGTTATATAATAAATATTTTAGTTTATTAATATTTATAAATACGTTTTAAATAATATATTAAATTATATACGAAACGATCAAGATAAATGTTTTTAAAATCGAATCGATCAATGAACTGGTCAGCTGACTAGTTTATAAGTCAACTTATTTGATCAGTCTAACTAATGTTGTTCAATCAGTATAATAATAAATAAAATTTAAAAATGTTTTTAAAATAATTTTAAAAATAAAAATATTAAAAATATATGTAAATATATTTAAAATACTTAAAAATTTAAAATTTACCTTAAAAATAAGATAAACCTAATTGAATTAATCATTAATCTAATTCCCGATTTCACCGGTTGAACTGCTCTTTTTGATCCGATTTACGGTTGTCTCCTTGAAAAAAGAAAAAGCACCTATAAAACAGATCTATAAAACACCAATTAATAGAAAGTCAAACTATGTAAAAGAGGGGGTAAACAAGTCAAAGAGGTAAAAAGACAAAAAAGAGATCGGAAAAGTATAAAACAGTTCCATGTGATTGATTTTTTTTATTTAAATTTTGAGATTTAGTTTCTATCAAAATATACTTAATAGTGTATATTATTAATTGCATATATATCACTAATCGCATAAATGATAAAATATCTAATATCGTCTATAATATTAACGTGACATGACATATTAACTAGTAGGATTCATCTTGGCTTATCAACTAGCACGTCATATATTTTAAAAAATAAAAATATAAAAAGGTAACATATAGTTTAATATTTTATTTATTTGAGCCATGAGATTTTAATTTATTTCAAATATAATGCATAGTAAATTAAATTAAATGAATGAGAAATCAACTAACATTGTTTAAGATGTTAATGTATTGATTTGATGGCATAAATTTTTTAACTATATTTTATATACATATTAAATATATATTTCACTCATTCAATAAAATAAAAAAATCACAAAATAAAATAATTAATCAAATTACAATCAATTTTCTAAAAATAAAATAATACAATATTATATCTCATTATTATTATCAAACTAATTTTTTAAGAATATAATTAAATAAAATCCATATCAAACTTAATCAATAACATTATATCAAGATATCGATATTCCCATTAAAAGAAATAAAAGGATTAGAACTTTTGTAAAAATATCAAATTTGAATTTTTAATCCTTTATGTGTAGTTTTGATAGTTTTTTTTTTTATGAATTTTAAAATTACAAATTAAAACTCATTATTTTGAGGTATAAATTTATAATATATTTTTATTTTTGCTGGCAAGTAAACTAATAATTAAGTATTTAGTTTTCTTAGTTAATAAAAAAAGAAAGTTCTTTACATAAAAATAATTTTAAAAGTTTAACAATATAATAAAATTTTCAAATTCATAATAATAAATATTTAATTTTTATATAATAAAAACATAAAAATGCCAATAAAAAAGTGAAACTACAAAAAATTATATTATCATTAAAATTTATTATACTAATATAATTTTTAATTTTAACCATTTTATTTACTTAATGAGAACTTTATAAAATAATAATTTTAAATTATTATTTATTAATTAATTTTTAAACACACACACATATAACACTTTTTTTTTTCCTTAGTACCATATGGTTTAACATTTTTTTATTTGAATCTTAAAGTTTAGCCTATGTTAAAAATAGTATAATATGATATACGTCGTTAATCACATAAGGGATAAAATATTGACATAGCATAACTCATCTTGACATAAACACGTCATATATTTTAAAACAATAAAAATATGAAAAAAATATTATATAGTGTAGCATTTTTTTTTTTCAATTTGACATTTTAATTTGTGTTAATATAATATCATGTGTTATACATAATTAACAGGATGAGTTTCAAATCAATTAACACTATTTATGATGTTAATGTGTTGACTTGATGATATAATTTTTTTAAGTATATCTTATATACATATTAAAAGTATATTAAACTCATTCAATAAAATAAAAAAATTATAAATTAAAATAATTAATCAAATTATATTTAATAATCTAAAAATAAAATAAATAATATTTACTATTATTCTTGTTGTTATTAGTATTATCAAACTAAAATTTTAAGAATATAATTAAATGAGAAAATTTTCAACTCAGCTATCTAGGATTCTATAAAAGAGGACTTTAAGTTTCCTCTCGTTTCACCAGCATTTCGACTTTGTTGACGTGTTTATCCATATCAAAATTAATTAATACATTATATTAAGATCTCGGTTTTGATTCTTTCAACAAAAAAAAAAAATGTAGGTTTTGATATTTTTCTTTAGAAATTAGAACATGAAAATAAAATAAAAACAAGAATTGATTAAGATGACTCAAACAGAGAAAAATCACCTTAATTAGAATTAACTCTAATGTAATAAACTGTAACTTTATCTGAAAAAAAAAAATTCAATAAGATATAACTTTATTTTTGGTATTTATTGATATTATTAAAAATTAATTTTTTCGTATTAAAAAATAATTTCTATAAAAATGACGTCTTACATTTTCAGTTTTTCTTTTTTCTTTTTATAAATCCATTAAATACGAAGAGTAAAATAGTAAACATATCTAAAATTGTTTAGACATGCAAACTTAATCGAGTATTTTAGTATTTATTAAACTCGAGCTTGATTTCAGATTAATATCAAAGTTCATTTCAAAATTTTTAAAATTAATCTCAAGTAATTTACAAACTATTTCATCTCATTTACACTTATAATATAAACTAATGTGTTAAAATTTTGAGATTAAGATGAAATGTCAAGTCCAAGTATGAAATTTCTCATGGCGCTTTCTTGGTATAATTTGTTTTTCTAATCCTATTATAGGAGCAGAATTGAGGTTAATGGTATCTGATTACAGTTCAATTTTTTTTGACCCAAGTCTCATAATAGCACACAGCACATACGGTATCCCGTTGGTGCTAAGGTCAACACTGAACCACTAGGGTAGGATAGATGACTTTGACTCTCAACAGGAGAACCAGACCTAAATCCAAAATGGGTACATTTTCAAAATGCATGGAAAGGACAAAACAAACAGCACAAAACCATGGAAGTTGATACCTTATGCCAATTGCAGAAACCATATTTTCACTCTATCAATATAATGAAGCAGTTCCCATTCTTTTGTTTCTTCTTCATGATGTTTGTGATCAGTTTCAAGGCTCCCATCAGGAGATGCCAGAACGTGACATGCAATTCAAATGACCTCAGGGCTTTGACTAGCTTCGCCACCAATTGTTTAGAATCGACGATTAATGGATGGAACTTCTCCACTTCTAATTGTTGCACTTGGAGTGGCATCACTTGTGACAATGCCACCAATTCAAGTAAAAGGGTAGTTGGATTGGAACTTGGAGGGAATAGACTCCTCGGATCGTTGTGCGAGTCATTAGAAGGTCTGGATCAGCTAAGAATTCTTAACCTTTCTCAGAATTTCCTTCATGAAATGGTTCCAGACAAATTGTTTCAACTGCAGAATCTGGTAGTCCTTGACTTGAGCAACAATGACTTTGTTGGGTCAGTACCAGCAACTAGTTATTTGCCTTCAATCAGGCATATTGACATTTCAATAAACAGCTTTAATGGTTCAGTTGACGCAACACTTTGTGAAACCTCACCTCATCTTCAAGCTCTTAACCTAGGGAATAACAATTTCAGTGGTGAAGTTTCAGCAAGTTTTGAAAGATGTTCTTCTCTGCAACAACTCTTTCTCAATGGCAATGGTCTATCAGGAAGTTTTCCTGATAGTCTCTTGCAGCTGCAAAATCTCCATGTATTACATCTTCAAGATAATCAGTTTTCTGGGGCATTGAATGATGGAATAGGCAACTTTTCTAACCTTATAGAGTTGGATATCTCCTCCAACATGTTCTATGGAAATCTTCCTGACATTTTTGAGGGGCTCAAATTGCTTGAGCGCTTCTTTTCCAGCTCGAACAAATTCAATGGCCATTTGCCCAAGTCACTGGTGAATTCTCCAAGTCTTAGAAATCTCATTTTGAGAAACAACACCTTGGATGGCCCAATCAATATCAATTGCTCTGCAATGGTTAATCTTGTTTCATTAGATCTTGGAAGTAACAATTTCCATGGTCCAATCCCTGAAAGTCTATCCTCCTGCCAGCAACTAAGTATCCTCAATCTCAGCCGCAACAAATTCAGTGGTGAGGTTCCCAACAGCTTCAAGGATCTCCAGGCCCTGACATACCTATCATTCTCAAATACCAGTCTTGTTAACATATCAGCAGCTCTTGGAATTCTACAACACTGCAAAAACTTGACTACCGTGGTCCTGACTCTAAATTTTCGGGATGAAGACATGCCCAGCAATGTGAATCTGCAGTTTGAGAATCTCAGAGGACTTGTGATTGCCAATTGCCAACTTAGAGGTTCAATTCCATTATGGTTGAGAGGTTGCAGAAAGCTACAGTTGTTAGATCTGTCTTGGAATCACTTGGAAGGCGCAGTTCCTCCCTGGCTAGGCGATTTTAATACTCTCTTTTATTTGGATGTGTCAAACAACTCCTTCACCGGTGAAATACCAATAACCTTGACAGCGCTACAAACCCTCACGAATAAGAGTATCAAAACAGATGGAAGCATTTCAGGTTTTCCTCTCATCAAGTCTAGGGAATCAAGTAGAGGTTTGCAGTATAACAGCATCATGAGCTTTCCGCCAACATTGGATCTAAGTTACAACAAGCTCACTGGACCAATCTGGCCAAGTTTTGGGAACTTGAAAAGACTTCATGTTTTTAAGCTAAAAATGAATTCCCTCTCAGGACCAATTCCAGATGGTCTATCCAGAATGTCAAGTTTGGAAACCTTGGATTTGTCCTATAATAAATTGTCCGGAGAAATACCCAGTTCATTGGTCATGCTCAGCTTTTTATCCCAGTTCAGTGTAGCATTCAATCAACTTTACGGGGAAATTCCAACAGGAGGACAGTTCATAACCTTTCCATGTTCAAGCTTTGAAGGGAACAGCAATCTATATGGTAGAGGAGCTTTTACTTCATGTCAACATACCCAGCTTCCTTTCCCTCCTACTACCACCACCACTATTCAGCCACCCAGTGAAAAAATGACAGTGGTAGGTTTGCAGTTTGGAATAGGAGCCGCAACCGGCTTTCTCGTCACTGTTATCTCTTGCTTCATGTCTGGTTGGGTGTTCCCAAAGGCATAATAATGAAAGGAGATGAGAAGTTTGATTCAAGAGAAATTCTGCATTTCAATATTGCATATCAAGTGATAAAGAATTGCTCACCTTGATTCCAATTGTCTAATGCTTCTCAGTCCTTGTATATCTGTCTTGATGTTGAATATAATGAATAATGCAAAGAACGTGCTATGTTTGAAATTTATACTACCGAAAATTATGCATCATCTTGCATAAGATTTATAAGGATATAAAACACCATGAGAAATTCACAAGAAAGAAAATATAGACGCGAAATGGAGGCAATGGTTTGCAATTACATGAAGAAACAACATTATCATTTGATGCAAGAGGCAAGATGACAAACACTACCAAAAGTGCATAACAGCGAAAGCAATAGATGCCACTTCATGAACTTTCCATCACGTCGCAACCGTATAATAATGGCTTGCTAAAGGATTTCCAAAGTAAAAAGGAAAAAATGCAAGCAGCATTTTGTTTTGGTGCTAAATTATATGAAAATCAAGGTTTCTGTTTATTTCAATGCTTTAAGATTGTTGTAAAATTTTATATATATATAGAAATCTATCGCAGAAAATAAGAGTTAGTTCAGGAGAGCGAGGCGAGGAGAAAAAGGAAGGAGGATTTGTTAACAAAGAAACCTAATGTGGACATGGCTATCCAGGCCAAAAAAAAATGAAGCTGCAAACACATTGCCAGCTGAACTTTATTATAAATAAGAACAAAAAAAATAACGATAAAGTGTCTTAATCAGAAAGTATGCAATACATTGTCAGGAGAATACAAACCCCAGAGGGCTGTAGATTGTAAGTTCAATTGATGTAAATAGATTCATTGCCAATGGATAATCTTCAAGAGGCAACATAGTGGTATAAACTACAAAAAGAAATGGTAGTAACATTGGAGTTTCTCTTTTAGTCACAAAATTTTGGTTAAATACTTATGGTCATGAACTTCTGGCTAAAGGGAACTTTAATTCTGTTGGCTGAGATGCTTTTGCTTTCTGTAATTCTCATCTAAACGATCCTTCTGTGAATTTTATGTCAGAAAACTCATCAATCGATTTCAGCTTTTCAAGGATGAGCCTCTCTTGCTTGGTATCTATGGTATTACATCTTGTTAAGATTCAAAAATCATACCTTTCAAGTCCGTTGACAACATGCAGATCACATTGTTATGCACCATGTCTGTAACTGGTCTAGAAATGACTTATTTTCAATTATCAGGCTACTCATTTTACTATGCAGATAAAACAAATATAATCTGTCCTCGGGAAAGACAAACAAAAAGGATAGCTCAATCATGGATAGTCAGTTGCTAAAATGACCAAACAAAATTACTTTCCTACAAAAGCATGACTATGAGGATCTTTACCTAGGTTTTGAGCAGAGCATGTACAAAAAAGAGGGATTCACTCCGGCAAAGATGGCCAAACCTCACCAAACATAACAAATTGAAGGCCAATCATGCTTAGTAAACCAACCTGAATCATACATCTTACATGTACACAAGCATGCAAATTTGATGGTTGCCATTCAATGTTATAACAACAGTTCTTGCATGCATCTATAAGTATGGTTATGCATGTACCAACAACTAGGTAAGGATACATTCCTGATCAGAATTGTCGGTAAAATTGGAGTGCAGGACATTCCCGATGCCGTCCACAATGGCTGAAGTAGTCATGGATGATTCGATGCATTAAATTGCCATAATGGCATCTAATCTGGTGACCTCGTTTCTGAACATAAGTCTTGCATGTACTGCAACAACAATCATATCAAATTCCCATGGAATTTCATATTGCATAAAGTAATCAATGAATACCTTGAGCTAGGCATATGAAACTTTCCAGCATGTGCACAGTTGTCCTAGCTGCAATTTAAATGGTGCATAAATGCAAATAGAATAATGATAACAAGAAGGCTTTAGCAAAATGGGTTTTTACTGTAGGGGAACCTGCATTATCAATTGCAGGTTGTCTTTGAAGTTGATAATAACTTGAGATGAGCTTTTCAGCCTCCTTTGTGAGTGCTGGTCTGAAGTTCTCCTTAACAAACTGAATATACCTGCACAATATCTAAAGAAGCTGAATTCTTTCAAATTTCTTAAACAGTGATACAGGTTCTGAGATTTTATGTTGTTGAGGATTAATAGTTACAGAATTAATTGATCATAACAATAAAGTAAAAAACATAGAGGCAAACCATGTACAGAGGTCCAAACTATAGAAGAGGCCAAGGTGGAACAAGTAGAACCTCCAAAACTAGCCTCATCACTGCCTCCTAGAAGACAAAGTTGAAGGAAGAATAATAGTTTTGTCACAAATACTATTAAAAAAAATTGCGTTTGAGGAACATGTTAAGAAAGGGAAAGAGTGTTGGGACTGAGGGGACCCCAAAATGCTGGAGAGAAATCCTGCAATGTCTAAAAGAAATATTTACTCATTGAATTGCCAACACATCACAAAGTCATAAAGCAATAGGTTTATGGTTCATCACATTCACATGTCCCCATTATCTTTATTTTTCCAATATGGCAGTTTTTTGTTTCTCACTATACTCACTACTCACACTTTGCCATCCAATAAAAAAGCCTACTGATTAATTGCACATGCTCATCTATGTAAGCACATTTACATCTGCATATGTATTAAACATTTGCACATGCTCATCTATGTAAGTACATTTACATCTGCATATGTATTAAACATTCATATATGTAACATCAAGATCTACCGAGAATACCAGAATTTCTCATGCCAAATATAATATCTTACACTATAGAATGATGCCATTTGTAGCTATTTGCTAGGATATAAAAGAAACTTTAGCAAATGATTCACTGAAAACATAATTCCCAAATCTCATGGATTGAGATACACACTTCGAGGACTTTGAAACATGACTTTCTGGTAACATCTCTTTCTACACACAAAAATAAATTTTGCAGTAGTAGAATTGTAAAAAAGTAAAACTAACAAAAGTTTCATTCCACGTTATTTGTTTGCTAGCAAACCTTTCAAAGCCCTCTTTGGAAGGCTGTCACTCAGCAAAAACCAGACATTCATTCACCAAAAGAACAATTTACCTACGAAGCATGGCTAACGTCCATATGTTAGCTGAATCATCCTCGTCATTGCCTTTGTCTCATTCTTCCAGGAAATAGATTTCACAAAACAGTCAGGTGTCAGATATGCAATTGTTTTATAAGTTATGACACAGAAGAGAATCCAGTACTGGGAACAAAACAGGGAAATGAAACAACAGGACACCATATTGGTGGCAAGTTACCTCAGCAAGAGTGTCAGATGACACAACTGCATCCCATTCAGGATTCTTTGTATCCAAAAGACCAAGAACTATATCGAATCTACTTAATAATGGCCCCGAGAGTGCAGTATTCACAGATAGGGATGGATTTGGTTAAGAAACGACAACAGAATAATTTGTGCATGTATGCATATATGCAAATGAGTTTTAAAAAAAAAAAGAAGTCAATCAACTGAGGCTTCCAAAAGAAAAGGAAAAGAAAAACAGAAACAATGAGTGGGGAGAATGTGGATTTGTGAACAACCTCCCATTCCATTAGAGCAAGAAAGAAGACTAGAGCATGCACTTAAACAGATAAACTGTAAATTGCATATCTTAGTAGTTATAATATTGCTTAAACAAACTAAAGAATTCACCGCATCAAAGAGATACTTTGATCAGGATCATATTGTCCTTTGGGATTTGTTGCACCAAAGGCAATTGTCCTAGTACTGAGAATCGTTACAAGACCAGCCTGCAAAAAAAGAAAATCAAATGGCTTCAATAATGTTGCTTAGTAGCCCAAGCTCAAATGGTCATGCTAACTAACAAGATTGACATGTGAAGAAATTGGATATGCAAGAATAAATACCACAAAAAAGAACAAAAATGTAATTATATATAACCATTTTTATATTCATTTTTAAAGTACATTTATTTCTTTAAGTGCTTAAGAATTTTTATAATTCCTAACAACTATATATGATACAGGCTATAGAAAAAAGTATTCAAGCCATCTTAAATTAAGCAACATTCTGTTATCTTCCATAACTTATTCCATCTTTCCCCATTCTTACTTCCTCCTATATTTGGTGCATTTGCACTACTTCCGTTAGGTTTCATGTTTGCATGATGATTAATGGTTCCTGTATCTAAAAGACAAATGATATATCATTTGAGCACACCCTCAATTCCCAGAGCATATTGCAATCATAATTCTCTAAAAGGACGTATAAAGGTAGTATTTTGGAAACACGAAAAGATAGCCACCTGAAACCATTCACAAATTTAATATTCAGGATATTGTAAATCAAATTACGTGTAATTCAAAGCTGGAAACACTCATTTCACCCTGCCTAACATTATATATGGATTGGCCATACAGATTCATATTCTTACAGTTGATTGTCTCAGAAAGCTCAGCACTGTCACTGGAAAGGTATTATACTGAGGTCTGACACTTAAATGCTCAATGTCATGACCTGAATATGTGACATAACATGCTGGAAAGAATTCAATAACTTTCTATATCATATTTAAGTCATTCAAGAAAGAACTAGTAAACAGACTAGCAACCTAGGCAACACTATAGTCTGCTGCTCCATTGCCTCATTAATGCCCTGTCATGTTCTCTGATACTGCCACCCAAAATTTAATTTGCTTTAATACTAAATGCCAATAAGAAAGATAAAGAGCAGAAGAATCAATAAATATCATGGTTGAGCCTAGCCTTCAATTTGTGAACATTTAACTAGAACATGATATTAAGGCAAAAATATTTGACTCCAACAATCAAGCGTCCATGAACATCGTGTGGGTAAAGCTTCCATCACAATCATCAAATAAATCTTTACCCATAAAATGAAGTACTCCTAAAGAAACATGGACAGCTTTCCAGCAGATTTGGAAATTGCCAAAATACACCTACTTCCTGAAAAATATAATTTCCTCTAACTTTCCTGCTTAAAAACAGCAAATACTATTATTTAGGTTAATTCAGTGCCCAATAAAGCTTCTCATCAATCATGTGTCAAATAAAAGCTTGGTCCTTAGAACCAGTTTCAGATGCCTATTGTAGACATGTAGCCCTTGGCATCCATCAAAAACATCTAGATTGTCTTGATAGAGAAGACTGCAGAGGGATAAATAATATAACAACCAACTGCTGGGAAAGAAACACCTCCAAGAGTTACTGTAAGCAGTACATAACCAAGTTGCTTGAATGATTTTCATATTTGCTAAAGAAGATGGTAATAATGATGATGATGAAGGCTATGAACCAATGCTCGGTTAGGAGGTCAAAGTTGAATTTTGAAGAGAATACCTATCAAATTCATCAATGCAACAAAGACCTCCATCTGCAAGAACAAGGGCCCCAGCTTCTAACATCCATTCTCCTATTCATATCATAAACACAGTTCAGTCCTTTGACAGACATATGGCAAATAATTTCTTCATAAAATTTGCAAAAAGACTCATGGATAACATGCAATTCTCCTAAAATCACAATATAAGCTACTAGATGATGTCTGAGAGATCAAAAGAGAATGAAGCAACATAGATCACCTAGATCTAGTTGAAACGACGAATTAGGTTAAACAATTTTTTGGCTTACATGATCTTGAAAATTTTGACAAAAAAAAAGATATAGGCACAAAGTTTTAAGAATTAAATAGTGTTTATAAATATTAACCTTCGATAATATAGCACAAACTATCTAGTTTTGCACAAACAAAAATGCATTCTGTTGAATGGATAAGAAAATAACATGAATGGAACTGAACTAGACAAGGGCTGATTCAGCTGAAAGACTGCAAAACAATGATAGGAAAGGAAAAACTTCGTCGGCTCTATATGACAACTTATTAGCTTCCCTCAACCCACATTCTGATGTTCAGAAGAAATTTTTAATATATATGAAAGAATATCTGTATAAATCTCAGAGTTATCAAAAAGCAAAAGGTTGTTGAATCCAGGGAAAAACAGTTTTGGATCAAGAATGTAATGAAATTTTGTTGTAGTACTTTCCACTTATTACTTTTCATAAAACAGACCCTATCATATAGTTAATATCACATGTCTATGATGTCAGTGTATCACCAGAGAAAGGGAAAGCAATGAATGATCAAACCTGCTGCCACTCCAGTCAAAACAACAGATTGTTTAGCCCAAGGCAACAGGAATTACCTCCATCTTTAACAGCAGTGACAGTTAATCCGGCACTAGTGCTACCCAACCCAGTAGTGATGACAGACCGGTTGCTCAATTTAGCAGCAAATTTTAAGAACTGAGACTTGACAGTACCTGTGACATTTACCCCATGCTGTCCACATATAAATATTTATTTTAGTTTAAAAACTCTAATTATTCTTCAGCTTTTGTGAAAGTCTAAGAAATTAGGCAGGAATTTAATCTAGGCTTGTAACCTACTAAAAAAAAAATAAATTAAAGATATAAAAATAAAATTTCAACTAAAAGATAAAATAAAATATATGGTGATTCGTGCAAAAGTACAGATGATCAAATGATACTCTATTCAAGCAGTCTAAATTGGAAACAAACAAAAAACAGCAGATCCGAGGACACCTTAGATTCACCATTTACATGCTGGAAGTTGAAAGAGGATGGCACATTTAACATCTAAATTAGGTAGAAGAGACCAAAAGAGCAGCACACACTACTCTAGCTAGCCTACTTAAAGGCACTTCCATTATTTAAAATTACACTTTCCTTATGTATTGAAATGAACAATTTAATAGATGAATAAGACAATAGAGCAACTGAATCTCTCCAGACATAGACGTACCATATTTTTATATTTTAGTGGAAATACAAAAGACATGTTGAGTGATACATGCAAGGGTGGTTTGATTCCCTAACTCATATGCTTTAATTGAATTGCCAAGGATTGTTTCAAGAATTAAGTTTAAAGGACTTTAAATCCCAACTAGACTTCTAAAAAACCTGTTTCTAGCAACCTAAGTTACAAAGATTTAAAGGTTGTTAATTTTATCACTAGATTAGCTAAAGCCAATTCAAGCCTAGAATTAACTAGTTTGCAAAGTTATTAAGAAATTCACCTTACAATTTCACTAAGTTTTTTCAAGAACTCAAGAAAGAGAACAAATCTCACAAAGCAATATGCCAAAGAAGATTAACCGTCAATTCGTTAAGTTTGGCCGAATTGAGGGGGGCTATTCATAGCCTTACATGTTTAAAACCCTAATTAAGAATAGAAGAAGCAAAACCCTAGAAAATCCTTAGTCAAATTCAGCCATAAGGAGTTGGCCGCTTAAAAAAAATACTAAACATCACTTTCCTAATGAAATAAGCAAGAAAAATAAGGTTTGTGATTGACTAACATGTGTATTCGTCCAACACAAGTATTCCTAGGCTAAAAAGGCTTTCTTAAGTTGCTTACAAGCTTAAAAGACTAACAAAGAAATCCTAATCCAAAAAGGAAAAGAGGAATTCAGCCAATAGGAAGCATTCTTAAAGAGTCTTGAAAATCTTGGAAAATCTTAGAAGAATCCTGCAAATCTTGGAATGATCTTGAAGAATCTTGCAAATCTTGGAAAAATCTTAAATTCCACATGTCAAATCTTGATTGGGCCAAATTATGGATGTTTTGCTCTTAGGACATGAGTTCCCATGATGTTGGAACATGCTTTGAAACATGTTTGTTAGTTAAGACGAGACAACCGTATCTATTTATGTTTTGTTCACACTTGTCCTAATATGAAATTTTGAACTTTATACCAATTTATTGAGCTTGTCAATGGGGCCCATAGAAAGTATCCTCAACTGAAATTGAGTTTAAATGGGCCTTGATTTGGGCCTAACAATGATCCATTAATTGTATCCACTAAATGCTCTATGAACCAACTTTGGGCTTTAAGTTCCATGCTCCAAACCTTATGTCCAATGTGCCAATTGGGCTTGTTTGCACCATGGAGCCAAGTTTTGAATATTTAGAATACTAAGAGAATCCTTCTACCCAACTCAACTTAGAAAGCTCAACTGTGCTCTTCAGAATCTCTCTTGCCAAAACATCAAGATATGCTGGCAGGACATATGATCCTAATACATATATAATTTTTTATTTATATAACAAACATATACACAATACAGATTAGGCAAAGCCTTTTAGTATATGTGTTCTAGTGAAATCAAAAGACATACGCTTTAATACTATGCAGCAAATCTTCAAGTTGCTTGGTTTGAAGTATTGCATAAATCATGAGATGTGGCAGGCTGGCAACTATTACCTCTGAGGCATAATAGTAACAATTGTTTATGACTTTAAAGGATGCACAAAAATTACCAGTAAGAAACACATGCAACAGAATCCATACGTCAACGAGATAACTAATTTACTACTCCCACAGAAATCAAGTCCACTTCTGCCATATGAAAAAACACTCGCTGATGATTACAGAATTCAAGCACAACAAAAAAGTCATCCCTTTGTTTATACTTTAGGAATAAATTTTACACACAATAAAATCAATATAGACGTAATATTAGTAGGAAAAAAATGGAAGTAATATTAGAAGGGAGAAACAATCACCTGGATCACCAACCAGAAGTAAGTGAGACTCTCCTCGTATCTTTGTACCAGATGAATCAACATGTTATACACCTCCAATAAGTTTTAATGCAAGTAAGTTGCAGGAAGAAATGTCAACAGAGTACTAAGTAAGAACATAATATTTCTGGAACAAAAAACAAAACGAAACGATGTGGAATGACATTATACCTGCAAGCTTCACACTGAAAAGTCCAAAATTTGTGGGCAAATACCTCGCAGAATAGCATTTCTCCCTGGTTTAGAATCAAACCACTTTAGAGTTGGAAAAGAAAATATCTAATCGCAAAATTATGTACAAGGTACAAGGTAACTGCAAAAAAATTGTATAAGCATCACAATACTGTGAAACAATTAAAAATGTAGATTTGTACAACATACCAAACACCTTAATAGAACAAGCATATTGATCATACTTTTACCTCTTAATGGAGTATCTCTGAAAACTATCCAAAACTGCTTGAATTTCAAGATAACATCATGGGAGATGTCAATGTCTGATTTCTACTTATTAGTTCTCCTAAAACAGAAAGGACAAATCTCAAGATAAACACAAACAAGAGTAAAAAATTGAAAAATGAGCCAGCACTTGAACAGAGTTCAGTAAATTTGAGTTTTAGGGTTTACAAACCAACAATCAAACAGTCAAAACCATGAGATTACTTAAAGCAAGAATGAAGATGCTGATATAGGATTAAGAGAAGAGAAGAGGAAATAAGTTTGGGTTTTCACTTTGAGAGCTGTTTTGAAATGACCATCAAAGAATCAGTGTATCCATATTAGGAAGGAAAAATGCCACCCATCTAGGATAAGTTGAAGGAAACCTAATAAGATGGTTTGATCATTTCCAACATAGTGTACCTGTATTAAGAAGCTAGGAAATCTGTACCTGTATTAAGAAGCTAGGAAATCTAACTTTAATAGAGAAAAAGATGAGAAGTAGACCTAAAGGACTTAAGAAATTAACATCACTACAGCTTTAATATAAATATGTTTCTCAATGTAGCTTACTTTAACAAAGATAGGATTGACTCTGAGTTGACCAAACTAGACTTGTTTCAGTACTTCAAAGTAGTGAGCTGCTTGGTGTCTGCTATGACTCCATCAACAAAGTGCTGCCTAATTTAGTGATTCAATACTTCAAAGTTGTCACTACAAGTGTAAATGCTAACTTCAACAGAGTGTTGATCTGGAACCTAGATGAATCTAACATGAATTCTCTGGGCCTATTTGAGCTATGTGGTACACACTTCATTTTAAAAGAATATAGAAATTACCAAGGTATATAATATACCTCACGTGTTTAGCAACTAATACAGGATCAAGGTTGCAGTGTACATCTTTTAAATCAGGAGACCACTTTGCAGTCAAAATCCCGGTAACAATGACATCATCCGCACAACAAGCAACCCCAGTTCTTCAGCATCCACACCATCAAAAGAGATTCATAAATATTCTAAACAAAAATGTAAAACAGTTTTACCATAAAAATAAGCAGCACTATTAAAAGTGAAATTGCTTGTTTGTGACACCATGACAATTGTGAGAATTAATTTTATCAGCACGATCTTTTTTCCAGTCAAAAAGGAATTCAGAAGATCTTATGTGGTCAGTTAAATTGAAAAATATTAAATGGCTGCAAAAATATATCCTCAACAACTAGTTGTTTGTTAAAGGTATATAGATAAGCATTATCATAGTTAAGAAGAAATAATCAAATATTGTAATTGCTTTTCTTAGGATAACTTTATGATTGAGATAAGAAGGAATACATGACAAATGCAAGCTCTAAACATGATTGACTAATTTTAGAATATCCAAAAGTGACAAAAGAGTAACAAAGATATGCTTGAAATTTCATTCTGCAAAATGAACTGCATTTTCCAAAGCACATCATAAATCAATAGGAGAAAATACAATTTCTGAGCTAAAATGCTTCCAGAAATGCAAAACTAACATTCTGTATGCAATTAAAAAAAAAAAATCTATATAGAACTAAAAAACATGGAATAAGAAGAAGGCTAATCAAACATTATATGGATAGGGAAAATTTGTCAACAATTCTAATTTCCTAAATTTTATGTGCTGATTATTGGTTCAACAATGTTTACATGCAGGTTCCTAGTTTATCCTGAGCTTGAGAGTAGAAATTCCATAACACTGCCATCATTTTGCCCCTCTCAGGTTTTTGCTCACTCAACGTTATATTCTGTTAACTTTTTATCCCCTAGTTTTGTGCATTTTTTTCCCCTTTTTTCTTCATAAATTTTGTAGATAAGGCTATTGAAAATAGTTTGCTACAATCAGATGATGCTTAAGTAATTGAAGCACATGATAATAATAAAGTTGATTGTCTCAATATCATTTGAATCTGTTTTCAATTTTTTGGATGTCAATCTTTGAGACCATGATTTCGTTATGGTTGGATACTTAAATAAAAAGATAAATCCACTCTCTTTTTTACATTTTTTTGGTGAGTTTTAAGCTTCATGCTTATTCTGTTGTGAGCATGATTTGTAATGAAGCATTAGTTAGCTTCTTGTAGAATTAGTACCTTCTGATGCAAAATATCTTGGAGTTTGATCATTAATATATTATGTGTCCAATGACAGAGGTCTAAACCCTGTGAAGGCAAGAGTTTTGATTGTGTGGATGAAACAGTTGTACGCCATGATTATCAGGAAATCAAAATACAAGAAAGTACACAGGTGTTGGGTGTTGGGGTTATTCCCCGCTCAATTCCTGTTATCCTAAAGGATGATCTTGTTGACGCTGTTAAAGCTGGAGGTAACACTTCCTCAAATCTTTGTTTTTCATTAGTTACTAGATTTGCCTTATGGAATTAACTGTTTGAGACTGTACCTTCATAGAGAAGTTTCAACTTGTGTTGTGAGTGTTAGTTTTATTAACAATGAAAGAATGACAAATAGACTACAGATCCATTCTTTAATTATCTCATTCAAGTTAGCGATAAATTATATGAATCTTCTATTTCATGCAGTCTTCTAAAAGGATAAGAGAAAAGTGAATATTCTTGACTGAATGGCTTAGTAGAAGAATGCATTTTTATGTTAATTAACAGGCCGTAGAATATTTTTCCTATGCATATAATGTTTGATTAGCCTTCTTCTTATTCCATTTTTTAGTCCTATATAGATTTTTTTTAATTGCATACGGAATGTTAGATTTGCATTTCTGGAAGCATTTTAACTCAGAAATTGTATTTTCTCAGATTGATTTATGATGTCTTTTGGGAAAATGCAGTTCATATTGCAGAATGAAATTTCAAGCATATCTTTGTTACTCTTTGTCACTTTGGGATATTCTAAAATTGGTCAATACTGTTCAAAGCTTGCATTTGTCATGTATTCCTAATTATCTCAATCATAAAAGAAAAGCAATTACAATATTTGATTATTTCTTCTTAATCTATGATAATGCTTATCTATATACCTTTAACAAACGGCTAATTGTTGAGGATATATTTTTGTGGCCATTTAATATTTTTCAATTTAACTGACCGCATAAGATCTTCTGAATTCCTTTTTGAGTGGAAAAAGATCATGCTGATAAAATTAATTCTCACAATCGTCATGCTGTCACAAACAAGCAATTACACTTATAATAGTGCTGCTTATTTTTGTGGTAAAACTGTTTTAAATTTTTGTTTGGAATATTTATTAATATCTTTTGATGGTGTGGGCGCTGAAGAACTGGGGTTGCTTGTTGTGTAGATGATGTCATTGTTACCGGGATTTTGACTGCAAAGTGGTCTCCTGATTTAAAAGATGTACGCTGCAACCTTGATCCTGTATTAGTTGCTAATCACGTGAGGTAAATGATATACCTTGGTAATTTCTATATTCTTTTAAAATGAAGTGTGTACCACATAGCACAAATGGGCCCAGGGAATTCATGTTAGATTCATCTAGGTTCCAGATCAGCACTCTGTTGATGAAGTTAGCATTTACACTTGTGGTGACAACTTTGAAGTATTGAATCACTAAATTAGGCAGCACTTTGTTGATGGAGTCATAGCTGACACCAAGCAACTCACTACTTTGAAGTACTGAAACAACTCTAGTCTGGTCTAACTCAGAGTCAATCCTATCTTTGTTAGAGTAAGCTACATCGAGAAACATATTTATATTAAAGGTGTAGTGATGTTAATTTCTTAAGTGCTTTAGGTCTACTTCTCATCTTTTTCTCTATTAAAGTTGGATTTCCTAGCTTCTTAATGCAGGTACACTATGTTGGAAATGATCAAACCAACTTTTTAGGTTTCCTTCAACTTATCCTGAATGGGTGCCATCTTACCTTCCTAATATCGATACACTGATTCTTTGATGGTCATTTCAAAAAAGCCGTCAAAGTGAAAACCCAAACTTATTTCCTCTTCTCTTCCTCTTAATCCTATACCAGCAGGTTCATTCTTGCTTTAAGTAAACTCATGGTTTTGACTGTTTGACTGTTGGTTTGTAAACACTAAAACTCAAATTTACCGAACTCTGTTCAAGTGCTGGCTAATATTTCAATTCTTTACTCTTGTTTGTGTTTATCTTGAAATTTGTCCTTTCTGTTTTAGGAGAACTAATGAGTTGAAATCAGATATTGACATCCCCCATGATGTTATCTTGAAATTCAAGCAGTTTTGGATAGATTTCAGAGATGCTCCATTAAAAGGTAAAAGTATGATCAATATGCTTATTCTATTAAGGTGTTTGGTATGTTGTACAAATCTACATTTTTAATTGTTTCACAGTATTATGATGCTTATACACTTTTTTTGCACTTACCTTGTACATAATTTTGCTATTAGATATTTTCATTTTCAACTCTAAAGTGGTTTGATTCTAAATCAGGGAGAAATGCTATTCTGCGAGGTATTTGCCCACAAATTTTTGGACTTTTCACTGTGAAGCTTGCAGGTATAATGTCATTCCACATCGTTTCGT
>CATIWR010136578.1:0-42484 GCA_949677035.1 Omphalea diandra | reverse complement strand
CAACAATACAATTTAATTCAATATTTATGAAACTATGGAAATCCCTTTAGTATGTTAAAATCTTTCTCAAGATAATTAACGTTTAATCTAGGTTGATTAATTAGAATCTCTTCCTAATTAAAATCCTTAAAATTATATTATAGTTTATTGAATTTCACTATTAGGTTTGACTCTAATCCAAAAGATTTATGTTATATTATCTCTAGGGGTACATGCAACTCTTTTCAAATGTGATAAATTTATTCAATAACTTGATTTCTCAATCTAAGTTTGAAGAATTGTAAAACAAAAATCAATATTTCAGACATATCAATTCAAAGAGATAAAAAACAAACACAATTAAATTCCATAAAATAATAAAAAGATTGTATTATCTAAAGAAAATCACAATTCAAAACTCATCTTAGGGTTCATAATACCCAAGTATCTAATTAATTTAGTTCATAATGAAATTACTAGCAAAAATCAAAATAAAAAGAAAATAAAATAGAAAAATTTTCATGATAAAACTTTTGTATTCTCCAATTTTCTTCAAGCTTGATGGATAGCCAATAATTCTCCTCTTTTGATTAGTTTTTTCTTCAGAAAAATAAAAATAAGCAAAATACTTCTCCCTAGAAAAATAAAATAAACAAAAACTCTCTCCTTCTAAGACTTCTCCATCTCCTTTTATTGATACTTTCCTTGCTCTCCCTTCAAATAAGAAAAATCTCTTGCTCCTCCATTTTAGAAAATAATAATAAATCCTCCTTTTTCTTTAATAGGACTAGTGAAAACTGCATGGACTCTTCCTAAATTTTATTAGGAAGGGACTGAAATTTTGTTTGAAAAAATATTAGAACTGGTCTCTAAACTGTCAAATTTCTGTTCGGTCCCTAAACTTCTGAAACTATATAATTTCACCTAGAAAACTCCCATAATTCATCAATCAGCTCCACTTTTCAGAATTTCCTATAAAATCATAAAATACAAGCCAAAAGTGAGATATTATCTGGTATTTTTCTCCAAATTAGACCTAATTAATAATAAAACTAACCCTAAAAATACTAAAAATAAAGAACTATCAATGAACCTATAATTTATACAAATGAACTATAACTTATTGATAATAAATTTACAGTTTATAATAAATAAACCTATAATTTATACAAATAAACCTATAATTTAATAAAACTACAATTTACTGATAATAAACCTATCAATTTTAGTTGATAAACCTATGTACACAAACTAATGAACTTGTATATTATAACTAAACACAAAAAAAAGAAAAAAATCAAACACACAAAAACATAGAAAAACTAACAACTAAAGAAAATAAAAACAAACAAAGAATTCGTAACCGAAATCACAAAGAATGCATCAATTGGTTAAATGCTCAGTACCTGCATTCAATCTCAATTAATATGAAGTTAGCTTTCACAAAAGTAATATTTTTTAGGAAGTTGAGTTTTACAATAATTTATCTTATTAAATAAATTATTTAAATATATAATTTTGAAAATAATTTAAGAAATATTTCTCAACTTCCTTAAAGAAGTTACATTTCCCAACTCCTCAATAAATTACTTTTTTATTAAAGAAGTTTAAGTGGTCAAAGTAAAATAAAGTGCAAGTTACTTTTGATTTTACAGTTCTTTATAATCAAATACAAAGAAAAATATTAATTTTCAAAATTTTATATTTCTTTAATCAATTTCTTTTAAAACAAATTAGACCTAAAAAAATATATATTCTCAATGGTTAGACAATAATATATTTGGCACGCCTTGACTAATTTAATTGACAATGCATCTATTTTTAGAACTTTTAAATCTTGAGTTCAAATTTCTTCGTTTATTTTATAATTGTGGGGAAAAACAACATATCTAAGAATAATTATTTGCAACTCAAATCTATAAGAAATGTTGTATGATGTACCTAAAAAATTAAAAAAAAAAAAAAACAGATGAGAGAATTGTAGTATCATTAGTCAATTATATTTAGCTATTGCAAATTTGATTTAGATGATAACTTGCAAAATCTTAAATTGTTGGCAAGCCACTAAAGCCTCATTTAAATTGAGACTTTAAAATTCATGGACTTATCAAAATTTATAACTTTAAAAGATATAAAAATCTTAAAATGTTGGCAAGCCACTAAAGCCTCATTTAAATTGAGACTTTAAAATTCATGAACTTATCAAAATTTATAACTTTAAGAGATATAAGTTTTGAATAAATTTTTTATTACACAGATTTTAAAATTATAATTTATTTATTATACACACAAAATTTATAGCATTTAAATTTTCTTATGTCACTATTTCTTATTTGTTGCCTATTTAGCTAATAAAATATTTTTTTTGTATTAGTGTCTTGCTATAGGTGAATACATAGAGCCATTTTTCAAAATTCCTCGTCAAAGTGATTTTAGGTTCAAAATTATCATATTTTTATTAAATGAAAATTTTACAAGCAAAAATTATTTTAGTCTAAGAGAATTAATTTTTTGAGGCCTAAAAATCTTAAATGCTAAATATTTTAGCTTTCAGGCTAAATAATTGCAAATTTCATCAATGGATTATGCTAAACATTAATTTTCTCTAAATAGTAATTAAATAGAATCTAAAATTATGTCATCAACAACTCATCAAAGTTAAAATTAAAATTGACTCAAGAATTACGAAAATACACCTTTCTTCTTTTTTTTTTTTTTTCTCTTAGATCTTCGGATGTTTCAAGGTTTGAAGAAAAGTATAATGGTGGTAAATTTATCAAAGCCAAGGTTGCTTGAGTTTTGATAATGGACACCACAGAAAAGAGGACAAGGTTGATGGTAGTGGAGATGACTACTCTTTCTTGCCCCATCAGTGGCTCTAGTTCCTCCTTGGGCGGCGCCATGGGCAGCTCCTCCTTTGGGTGGTGCCGATTTGATCGAATTAGAGAGAGAAAAAGATGGGGTAGATATTTGAGGTTTTGTTAGAAAACTATTATTTTTTATGTGGTGAACGTGGTTTTGTTTGAGTATTTTCAAAATAAATGATGGGAGTTGAAAAATTTATGGGATTCTTGAGTTTTTTTCTTGGTGTGGATAAAAAATATGAAGAGATGAGAGGAGAGATTTGAAAAATATGAGTGTTTAATTTTTGGATATTGGAAAAAAATTAAAGGTGGAAAATAGATCAATGAAAGTGGTTGGGAATTTTGAAAAGATTTTCGATTTGGAATGTAAAAAAAATAATAATAAGTGTTTATTCCAAAAATTGAGAAATAAAAATAGTGAGGATGTAGATAAAGAGATGGTGAAGTTGATGCAGATGAAATCTTGATGTGATGGAAAATCAAATTTTGAATTAAATTAGAGCTCCTTCTTTTGATTTTCTTTAGCTTCTTTCTCTCAATACTGAGAATCGACGTTGAGTCAAAATGGTAGTAATAGAAAGACTTGAGTTAAAGGTTACACATATAAAGTTTTGGCCAAATTATTCAGTGATCTAAGCCTATTAAATAAAATTTTATTTAATAAATTTAAATATTTATTGGGTAGTTGGGAAAATTTAAGTGGAGGTTTGGAGCTAAAATTTTGAAGAGTAAATTAATGTTAAAGCATTACATCACTCATATGGACATAAAAATTATTTTATGGAAATCATAGATTTGTGGGCAGAACACTTATTTCTTAGAGACTATAAAAGCTAAAGAGCTGAACAATAAAAGGATATTTATGATCCAAATCTTACACTACAACCACAAATAAAATGATACTTTTCAGTGAATTTTCTTTTTAATTCTTCAATTATATATCCACTGTTACAATATTAAAGCCTTATTATTTTATTTTAATTTCAATTTCATTAGTATTTTATCATTTCAAAATTTCACCAATCTTTACATCCTCTATAAGCAATTCCTAACTTAATCAAATTTTTAGCTTTTAAGTTTCTTAGCAAATCTACTATTGTATTTATTTTCATTTTTACTGCATCAAACACATTTAATCTTTGTTCCTCTACTTAGAATTCATGCAAACTATAATAAAAAAATTTAGAGATCAACAATCATTTTAATTTAAAAGTCAAATAGGTTCATTTTTATCGACGATTCATGCACCTCACCTATGTAACACGCCCGTTTTCAAAATTAGACAATTGCATAGACATTATGATTTAGAATTATTTCCAACTAATGGTGCAAATACAAGCATTATACCTAAATGGTTAGAAGATCGAAGATACAAAGGATCTCCATTAGCACAATTCATATTGCAACTGATAACTTTTGAAACCCTAAAGCAACTTCTTTCATTATTTCACAATTATTTCTCAAAATAAAGATAGATTTTGAACACAAAGTCGCAAGTAGAAACAAAAAAGATCAACTGAGTTAGAAGCAAATTCAAAGAATCAAACCGTAAATAGCTTTAATACTATGATCAAATTTTAAAGCTTATAAAAAAAATTATGCCAAAAGTCGTAATAGAACAGAAAGAATAAGGGAAAAAAAAAAAATAATTTGTTGTCTTTCTCAAAAAATTAATCATGTTTTAAAACTTTAACAAGCATAAATATTTAATTTTATACAATAAGAAAAAAATTAAAGAGAAAAAATAGCTAATAAAAATAAAGTGAAACTATGTTTTTTAATTTTGTATCAAAATAATTATTAAATTACACTATGCTAATTTAATTATAATTATAATTTTTATTATTTTATTTATTTAAAAATATCTATTATAAAAACAATATGTTTTTTATTATCATAAATATATTAATTTTACTTATTTAATTGAAATAAATATCAAATATATTTAAAATTTATTATTACAGTGACGCATCAAAATAAAATTCCCACCATGCAAATCACCAAAACCTAGCCAAATTATTTTCTGGTTCCTTCCCCTCCTTACCCCGCGATAAATTTTCCTGCGGTTTCTCGCACTTTTCCTTTACGATTCCTTCTCTTTATTTCTATATATTCCCATCTGATCTCTTCCGGTGCGATGGGATCTAAGTGAGTTATTTTACAAATCCCACTTGTTTCTTTCAATCCGGAAGTCAAATCTCCAAAATTCTACTCTTTTTAGGTTTTTTTATCCGTGCTTGAGTACAAAATTTCAACTTTGTTCTTATTTCATCGGTCATTTTATAATTAGTTAGGGTTTGCAATTAGGAGAATTTAATAGCAATTGGAGTTCTTGCCTCACTGGGGATTGAGACAGTTAGGGTTTTGTGGTTTGACTTTTTAGTCCAATCGCGAATTCTTTTTCCTTTTTGGGTCGATTATTGATTTTTTGTTTGGAGTTGTTGGATTGGATTGGGAGTCAACCAGGTAGTAGGGTGGGTAAAGGAGGAATTTTGAGCAGCCAATGCCATTTTTTTTGGATTGGTGTTCGAAGAGTTTTTCGGTGATTTTTGCTGTGCCGAAAAAGTTAGAGCCTGATCTTGTCAATGTCTTGGGCAGGCCCGGAAGATATCTACCTTTCTACTTCGCTTGCTAGTTATCTTGATAGTAAGCTCTCCCTTCAGCCTTCTTGTATTCTGTAAAACGTTTCAATTTTTAGTAGAATTTGCCTCAAAGATTGATAATTTGGTGTTAAGGAATTCGGAGTTGCAAACTTGTTAAGTAAAAAAGATGTTATTATGTATGTCTGAGCCAATGGTTTCTCAATTCCGCTATTATATCCTTAAGAGTCATCTTGTTTTCTAGTGATTTTGTTGTTTTTGTGGCAAGATTGTGCTGGCTTCAGATTGCTTTAATTCTGCGGTGTTATTGGCATTTACTTTTATTTTAGGGTTATTTTCATTCTTTCACAATAGTTGTATCTATTGGGGGTGGGGGGTACTATCCATGATTTTTGCTCTATTATAGTGGCAGTAGATGGAGATGTTTGCATTGTGTTCAGTTAGAAATTGTTGATAAGATTTGGGTTCCTTTGTTCTTACTTGTTTGCTCTTGTGCTTTTACTTTTGTTTCAGAGAAGCTACTTGTGCTTCTTCGAGATAGCCGGAAGCTCATGGGAATACTTCGTTCTTTTGACCAATTTGGTATTTTTTTTTTTTTTTGCTTGTCCTTTTTTATGGTTTTAGGTATTACTATGGTCTTTTAATTTCTGAAAGGATATATTTGTGTTTTGCAGCCAATGCCGTTCTCGAGGGTGCATGTGAAAGAGTTATTGTTGGTGATCTCTACTGTGATATTCCTTTAGGTCTTTATGTTATTCGAGGCGAGAATGTTGTTTTAATTGGAGAACTGGTATGAAGTGATTGGTTTGTTTGATTGTTGTATATGAATTATTTGATCTCATGCCTTTTGTTATACTCCTAAATTTTGCATTTTCTGTGCTAGGATTTGGAAAGAGAGGAACTTCCTCCTCATATGACTCGTGTGTCTGCAGCAGAAATTAGAAGAGTAAGTGGTTTGTTATTTCCTTATATTGCAGTAGTTTTACATTTCTATTGGTACTGAAAGACTTTGTGATGCATCATTATAATGCACTGGTCTCAAAAACACATGGATTGCACAGTTTCCTGAATTTTGAGTGATTGGTAGACATGCAAAGAAGTGTTTATGGTCGTAAGGTTCTGGATAGAACTAAAATGAATGCGTATGAGCAAGCTCTTGTGCTCTTTGAATATGCATCTTAACTTTAATTTGTTTACTGTTATTCCTTGGAATTACTGGAGCAGAAAATTAATAGTATGGCTGACTTTAAAAATAAGTTCTATGCAGAGGACATTTTAATCTTGATGGAGGTCGGTTGCTATACATATGTCCTTATGCATTTAAGTTGACGAAGATCAATTATTGTGCGTGTCTTTATTTTGGCTGGCATGCATGTCGAGTTGATTGTTACTTTGAAGGGTGCCCGACATGCTGTTCCTATGTCTTTCACATCAAGTTGTTGTGATCCTTATCTTGGTTCAATATCTTTTCATCACATTATTTATTGACTTAACAAATGCTGTTTAAGATGGTTGACAATCTGGGTTGATATTTGTCACGTGAAGAGTGAATAATAATTCTTGAAATTCTTTGTTAGTAACTTGAATGTTCTGTGCAATTTAGATATCAGTACACTGCAGTTTCTGCATTAGGCCTTGTTGATGATACGTCATTATTTTCAATATATGTTTATATTGTTTATTTTTGTTCTATGAACTTACTTTTTTGTCATGTAATATTCAAAGAAAGATGTAAATCATATATCTTGCATTATAATTGGTTGATTTTTTACTAAATTGAAAATTACTTTTTCTAACACTGCTAATTTCAATGAAATAGTAGTAACAACAGTTTGTTTTTAAGCAATTTTAGGAGTTTTCATTGGAAGTGAACGTTTACAGCTTCACTGATTAGTTATTGCATTTGTTTCTGGGCGTACAAAGTTGTCTGGCTTTGAGAGGTTTTCTGCTCTTCCAAGCCAGACTTCCTTTTGAAATGGTATTTTGTATTTGTTCTTTTCATTTCGCAACTTAAATTTTCAATTTTGCATTTGAATAGAGTTAGGTGGGTTGTTAGTATTCCATTGGGGTCATTTTTCAGATGATTTACTTATTGCTTGGATCATTCATATTCATCAACAAATTAGCTTTGATTGGGTTTCATCAATCTATTCTTTGAGACTTCTCCCCTGCAACCATTATTTCCTGCAACCATTATTTCTTTGAAATCAAGTAATATTATCTTTTATGGTGATCACTACAAGGATGAGTTAATGATCCATTAATGGCTGTGTAGTGGCAGTTTTATCTATCACTTTGTGAAAAAACCAGTTTAGGCTGTCCAGCTATGTACCTCCATTTTCTGCTAAGTTTTTTTTTTTGGGCGGGGCAATGGATGAGTTAATGATAGGAAACTTTCTTTTCTTGATATTGATTCAAATTGTTTTATAGTATAGAATATGTTCCAAATTCTTGTGTTTTATCTTTTGACTGAGGCTGCTGATTTTGTGTTGTAACATGAACTGCCCTTAATGTGCCATATCTGTCTGAAAAATGTCTGATGGGTACTGCTTAGGTTAGTCATATTCAGCACAAAGGGTGATACTGGAAGACTAGCTTAGTTTGCTGCAATAACAGAAGATTAAATACGCCCTCCCACTAAAAAAAATTGTGCATTTCATTTAAAATATGTGCATAGCATGCAAATTAAGATATAGACGATAAAGTAGGTTACTGGTGTTGCTAACTTGCATTATTACTTTTGCAGTGATTTTTGCAAATTTGTCAATGTTTTGCTCTATTGTAGTGATGAAAGATGCTTGAATTTTGGTGTGGACTTCCAGTATTCTCGTGGAGACTCCTTGCATTTACTCATCTCTGGTCCGCTAACTTTTGCAGGCACAGAAAGCCGAAAGGGAGGCTACAGATCTAAAAGGTACAATGAGGAAGAGAATGGAGTTCCTGGATTTGGATTAGTGCATCATTGCAACCAGGCTATATGTTCCGCACATATTTTAGCAGTCAATCGGTGCAAGAATATGATTAGGTTGGAAGCTTTTTTGGCTAAAATTTCTGTAACATTTTTCAAAAACTGTATTTGATTGGTATTTGCTCTGTGAAGTTTCTATTCAAGTTTGGATGGGGTGTAGTTTAGTGGTTCACCTTTTTCCATTTTCTGCTTCGGTACTGTATTGTTTTTTGAAGTTGTAATTGGCTCTGTACAATCAAGAAAAATTAGAATGACACCTTGCACGCGCGCTTAACTATTCTATTTCATCATCCTTGAGAAGTGCTGCACGAGAGATGACTAGCAATCAAGAGGGATGGTGCTAAGGAACCTGTTACGAACCCTTGTAATTTCCATGGACATGCTGAGCTTTTCATCAATAATAAATATTGTCGTCAATATGGAAAACCTTGTTAGACTGTGATCAACTTGTCATCAACTCTCCAAAAGATGCTTATCAAAGCAAAACTAATGGCGTCAGCTGTGGGCCTCAAGTCAAGGAATCGCGTGTGCTTTACATCTGTGTTTGTTTGAAAATGAAGGCACTTAGTGTGTTATTTCATAACTTAGTCGCAGATTTGCGCATTATAAAAACTTTTTTTTTTAATATTAGTGCATTAGGCGATATAGTCATATAATCAGGATATTTTGTTATAATGTTAAAAATATTAGTTAATCCATTACATTTATTGAATAAATTATGAACAAGCCACCTTTACGTTAAAAATAAATTTTCTTAAAATTTCTTATTGATCTTGATTCAGTATGACAATCTAAGAGGGAGTGAATTAGGATTACATGCTCAACATTTCTTGTTATATTTACATTTCCAACTTTTTTTTCCGCTTAGTTTTTGGTTTTCATTGATGTACATTTTAAATCTGCTATTATCGTTACTCATTTCTAATTAATTTAAAACTGACATCTTGTTATCTGTAACTACGTCAAATTCATTTGAATTAACACCTCTAAATTTATAATCTTCTAATTCAATTTATAATATTTGTATATTATCTGAATTCATTTATCTTTGTTTATATGTTAGAAAATTTTTAATCAAACTAAATATGAACGAACATAATGTTTGAATCAATTTCTAAAAACAAAATCCAGCAAAGTTAATACTTAATTGATATTTCAATCCTCCTTAATAATAATAATAAATTTTATGGCAAGTGGAACGCTTGATTCTTGAATATAAAAATAAATTATCGATATTGTTTACTCTGTTAATATACAATAATCGGATAATCATTGTTTAAATTTGAATTGTACTATATACTTAAATTTGAAAAAAAAAATACTTTGTTATTTTGATATATTATATTAAGCAGTTAAATATGTGTCGTTCTTTCATTGTTTAAGAGTAAAATACTTGAAAGTTAAATATGTGCTATTTTTTCATTATGTAAATATAAAACTTCAAAATACATGTCACTCATTAACAGTTTAGTATAACACCAAGATAACATATCTAAAGACTTAAATTTAAAATTTTTCAAAATCAATATGAATATTGTATTACATATATAAATTCATTCTAAAATCTGTTAGATACTATTAAATTCCTTTTAATAGTTTGAGTCAAATTAAATATTTAAAATTATTTAATCTATCATTATCTTTAATGATATGACATTTTCAATTAATTTTTAATTTAGTGATAAAATGAGATTATTTAAAAGTGAGTGTTAGGATTTGAATCTCACAAAATATTAGTATAAAATTTTCTTCTTGAATAATTAAAAAAAATATTTTTCTAAAAAGTCTTGTTGTTTATCTTTTTAATAAGTAAGCTTGATAAATTATGAAATTTGTATAAATAAATACTAATATTAAAATTATATATATATATCAAAAGAAATCATTAAATAATCATATTTAGAAGAGTAATAGTGAGTATTAAACCTATGTTTCTAAATAGGGTAAATTATAAATTTGGTATCTGAATTTTTAAATTTTTTTTCTATTTTAGTGTTTAGATATTTTTTTTTTGTTTAATTAAGTGACTAAATTGTAATAATCATTTTCAATGTGATATTTTTTTCCAATTAAAATTATCAATGGCTGCCACGTGGAAATCCATCTGACTTTGTACCAGATTGTATATATTATTTCAACTAATTATATATAATATATAATTTATTCACAATAAATATAGAATTTATTTAAATTTTTTTACTTTTATATATATTTGAACAAATTATGTTTCTATCACTGTAGAATTTATTCAAATATATATAAAAAATAAAAAAATAAATTTTATATTTAAAGTGAAAAAATTCTATATCTAAATTTTAGATATATAATTAGTTGATTAATATACAAAATTTGGTATTAGATCAAGTGAATGTAATGGACTTGCGAATTTTACTCGTTCATATAAGAAAAAACATTACATTAAAAATGATTTTACTAGTTCAAATACTTGATTGAATAAAAAAATTATTTAGACACTAAAATTAAAAAATTAAAAAATTTAGACATCGAATTTATAATTTATCCTTCTAAATATGAAGAAGCTTATACATGTTAAAGTAGAATTGAAATAAATTCTTTCTGAAAAGTGAAAATTAATATATATATATATATATATATATATATATATATATATATATATATATATAATTTTGATTTCAAAATTAGCTTTAGATAAATATTTATCATGTGTGAAACATTTATATTGATAATATAATATTAATGACAAATAATAATATAATATATTTTATTTGTCTATGCGATAGTTAAATTAATAATTAAATATTTATTTTTTTAATTAATTTAAAAATATATATATAATTTTGAAAAATTTTAGCCAAAAATAATTTTAAAAATTTAACAATATAAAAAAATGTTCACATTAGTTAACAATAATAAATATTTAATTCTTACATAATAAAAAAATTAGAATAACTATAAAAATGATTAATAAAAAGTAAAATTATGAATTTTTCATTTTTATCAAAATAGTTGTATTATTATTAACATTTATTATATTAATTTATTATAATTATAATTATATAATTTTATTTGATTAAAATTTAATTAGATTATTTTTTAAAATTACAAAATAATAAGAATTTTTAATTATCATTATATATTAATAATTATATATTTATTTAAATTTATTATTATAATTATAGTATCATATAACTGATCTTATAGAATTTTTAAATTACAGTCTCTATAATGTCCCAATAGTGAATAGTCGATAAAAAAAAATTTGGACACGGAAAATGAATTCCGCCCTCCCCCCACCCCAAAAAAATAAAAAAGCACACTTAACCCGACAACCGACAGCTCCCACAATCCAAAATCCATCATGACCACACCTCCATGAAGTCAAAACATCCAACGGGTCATGACCTCCCACTTACTTTCATTTTTATTTACTGCATAATTTCTTGACCTCCCACTTATATAGTGTTGAGATCTTTCGCAACTAGTATTCAACTCTACACTTCACTTGTTTCACTTAGGCCACTTTTAGCTTTCCAACAACAAGATCCAAACAACCAGATCCAAGACACTGAAAACCCACATTGAAGTAATGTTTACAGTCCAAAATTGGATGTCAGATTTATCAGTTACATGTTGTGTGCTGAGTTTCTTTTTAATCATTGTCGAAGGCTCAGTTCATGAATATAAAGTAGAAAGATTTGTGGGCAAAGGTAATGCCTTTGTCGTTCATGGAGGCAGTGAAGGGATTTATTCTTCTACCAGTGCAAATCTCAATGACACCACTTCCACCGCTGCTAATGGTGACTCTTACATACGGTAATTGCCAAATTTTGTTTTTCCATAATTCATAGGTGAGTTTTACTTAGTGATGAGATCCCCTCATTTTGTGTGTTAAAGTTGCTTTTTTTCTTTCTTGATTTGAATAATTTTTGGTTGGTTAGGTAATGCTTCTGAATAATTATGAATGTTGTTGAGAGGACAGCTCTACGTCTAGCTCAAAGTTTCTTTTTATATCAATTATACAGTTTTTGCAGTCTATTTTGGATCAAATCTAATAAATAAATGGAGCTGATAATTCACTTGACTCCAAGTAATTGGTTTTAAAGATTTCATATTGTTGAGAAGCATAAGATCATAGCATGTCCAATGTAGACGTTGAATTTCCTTTTTCAAAGTTAAATTTGTTTCTGTGAAACTGGTTGCCGTATACTTGCATATCAACGTGATTCATTTCATATCATTTGTCATAGGATCCAGTTTGGTAGACTTACGTGTTCCCGCTTTTCTAGTTTCGTCTTGTTTTGATTGACTAATTTTGTATGGTCATTTGTTATCAGTTTTGAGAATATTGTGTTCCGGAGAACTGAGGAATTTGCTAACTTTACGTCGGGCTTGGTCCAAGCTATTGTTTTTGAGGTAGAAGATAGAGAGACAATTGGAGGTTCAGCTTATGGAGGTCAAAGAGCTATCTGCTGCACAGCTGATCTTGCTAAATTAGGTGTTTGTTCCCAAGGAGAAATCATTCATCGCCCTTCAACAAAGAATCCTGGATGGCCTCATGTCTTTGGTGTTCCATTCAAAGCAGATGAGCAAGTTGCAGCATTGCCATCAAGATCGATACAGATCACTAAAACTGGGATGTATAATTTGTATTTTATGCATTGTGATCCCAATCTTAAAGATGTGTTTGTTGAGGGAAAAACTATATGGAAAAATCCCACTGGCTATTTACCTGGTAGAATGGCACCACTGATGAATTTTTTTGGGTTCATGTCCCTTGCTTTTGTTATCCTTGGATTATTCTGGTTCTATCAATATGCAAGATTTTGGAGAGAAGTATTTCCATTGCTGAATTGCATAACAGCAGTGTTAACACTTGGCATGTTTGAGATGGCACTCTGGTATTTTGACTATGCTGAATTCGATGAAACTGGAGTTAGGCCAACTGGGATCACTATCTGGGCAGTCACTTTTGGTACTGTTAAACGTAGTGTTGCACGCCTCATAATTCTCATGGTCTCAATGGGTTATGGTGTAGTGAGACCTACTCTTGGTGGCCTCACATCGAAGGTGATCATGCTTGGAGTCACCTTTTTCCTGGCTTCCGAAGTGCTTGAACTAGTGGAGAATGTAGGTGCTGTTAGTGATCTTTCTGGGAAAGCAAGACTTTTTTTGGTTCTTCCTGTGGCACTCTTGGATGCTTTCTTCATTATTTGGATATTCAAGTCCCTTTCTGCCACTTTGAATAAGCTTCAGGTACTTGATCTGCCATTTTGGAGCTTAAACCTAAACCTATATTGTCATACTGGAAACAAATATTTAAGATATTGAGGAATCATTAAACAGAGAACCTTTTAATCCCTTGAAACTAGAAGAACAAGATAACAAGGGCTCATTAGATGGGAGAACAAACTACATTATAAGGAAAACACAATTCTGATCTTATCCCCTTCATAATCTCCTAATTCTACTTAAATATAAAGAGTCAATATAAGTTATAAGAAGTAGTTAACTTCCTATTATAAAATAGCTGCCCATTTAAAAACTACTACCTATGACTCAAATAAAAAAAACTGACATAAAATTAAATTAAAAACCGCATATATTCCAAAGCTGATGTGTGCCATCATGCTACTTCATTTCTTCACATGTGGTGGATATAATGGATATCTTTATTCTTGGATGCTACATTAAAGACACTCATGATTAGAAGAAGTAAGCACGACGGCAATGCACTGTTTCTTGTTTGGTGGTGGATGCAACTTGGTGTAATAGATAATTAGTGTGATTCTTTAGTTATGTTTTTGAACTATTTCTCGTGAGGGCTATATCAAATGGCCTTGCTGGCAGTAGTCTCTGACAAAACCATTCGAGATATGATTCTAGATAGGTATTTAATTATGAAGAAGAAGATCTGGGTTATATCAAAGAAGGTATATAGAAGATAATGGTGCATTGTTTTGGTTTGCAATTGCAGTGAATGCAAAATTAAATAGTATCTAGATAAATGAAAGAAAATTAATGCATGTAGACTTTGAGATAGACATATGTTTAGTAACATTGTTTAAGGAGATTCACAATGGCACCTGCTAGGTTTTGAGCAGATGCATTGGGGCTCATGTCAAAGGCTATAGAGTCTTTAGTGGATCCATAAAATCACATCCGACCTATGGATCTTGAACTATCTATATGTTAATGTTTAGAGTGCTTATACTGGTACTCCTCTTTGGTTTGACTGAGGAAAAATCTAAAGTAATTGCATACTTTTAATGAAACTGGATTTTCATGAGCCCAAGTCAACACAGGATGAGAAATTCTTCTATATTAATGTCTTTGAGAAAACCAATGTTCTTAGGCAAGAAGCTTTTTTAGAATCCAAAAGAATAAGTTGTTTGGAAGCAACTGCTGAGCTTACCTGAAGGGCTAATGTTTTTGGTTCTGAAAAAGAACAGGTGCTAGTTGATCCAATAATGTTTTCGAATGTTCTAAAATCAAGGTGAATAGAGTGATTTTTTACATAGAAATGTATATTAATTACTGCAGAGTATTTTCAATGCTAGAGTTTTCATTTTGATTATTTGCTTCTTCAATCTGGTCCTTTGTTTTCATTGCACATGCTGATTTTCTGTCATTTGGTGTTGATCAGTTTCATGGAACCTGAAGAATAATGTTGTGAACCTCCTTGAATTACGCAAGATTTGAATATTTACACTTTTCATTTTATGTGGCATAATAAACTCTAGTGTCTCTATGTACATAACTTTTGCCTCTTTGTTTAATGTGACAGGCTCGACGAATGATGGTCAAGCTGGATATATACCGCAAATTCACTAATGCTTTGGCAGTAGCAGTTATTGTCTCTGTGGGTTGGATATGCTATGAGGTATTTTATTAGTTAAATCAATTTTTTTGCGAGAAGTCTTTCTTTAGGTGCAAAGATTTTACGAAAATTTACCACACAAAGCATGAAGCATCAACGGAGTGTTAGGAAACTTCTTCTTACTAATTGACAAGTATCATCTTATAAACTGAATCTTAAGTTGCTATCACTGCAGTTTGAGGAAGAGAATGATAAAAAAGAGATTCATTGTGTTTTTTGAAGTGGATTAGATATGATCATCAGGACTTAAACTCCTTTTGATATAATGACTTAGTGAGTGTCATGATACTCAGCAAAATGTTACATTTTTAGGTTAGATAAAATAATAGAACAGTTTACAAAAGGAAAAATAGTTAGGACAAAGGGGTTTTAAATTATGTAACTATATTGTAACTGTTCATTTTTCTAGCTTTGATATTGAGTGGGTAGGAAGAGGGGATGGTTTCAGATCATCCTTGTAATGCTTTCTAATCTGCTTCCAACTTTATGTACGTGACACCATATCTGTAATTTTTGTGCTTGCAGCTGTATTTCAAGTCAAATGACATTTACAATGAACAGTGGCAGAATGCATGGATCATCCCTGCTTTTTGGCAAGTCCTTTCCTTTTCACTTCTATGCATCATTTGTGTTCTATGGGCTCCCTCTCAGAACTCAATGCGGTAAGACTTATCTCCCATACATTGGACTTGTGGGTGTGACTTTTCTTATAACCTTCACAAATCTCTAATTCTTTGTAAAGCATTAATAGTTATGTGTCCAGCTACCAGCAGCTTGAGAAGTGCTTCCGGCCAAATATTTTGGGTTTATAGGAAATCTAACTCTAGGATGATAGTTTGATTTTTACAGAATTGTAGTATAGTGACTTTTTAATTAGTCAGGATAAGATAGCTGCAAAGAACTGTCAATTTGTTTTCACATTCTGAAAAAGTTTAGGTATGGAATTGTGAATCTGCCAGCCATATCCTTGCAACTTGTCGTGTACTTATATGTGCTGATGAGAGATTTCACATAATGTTAAGTTAACATGCATCACCATCTTTTGCTTTGTAAATTAATTTGTACTACCATCTTGTGCAACCTGTTCTACCTGCTGATGACTATATAAGCTTGTGTTCCATAATACAAGGGACAAATTAGTAGAACTGTAAAGAAGACTAGTATGGATTCATTGGAGCAAGTCTAGGGGCTTGAGTTTACTGCCACAAATCTAGGGCCTTGGGAGTTTGGCCTTGAATTGATCAAGTTAATTTTGAAACTTGTAACTTTTTGAACTATTGATACTTGCAAAATCCATATGACAATTTACAAATGTGCCATGCTGCTCAAGTAGAAACTTGAACCGAATCTTGAGGAAGTTTATTGCTGCAAAAAGTGCAAGTAACCTTTGATTCTCTGTCTCCTTATTCCTAGAATTGTTTGGCTACCCTTTTCCTTTTTGCTCTCATTCCTATGGGTTTGCTGAGTTCTTATAGGGTCGGCATTTTTTTTTTCCAAGTATCTTTGGATGGTTCAAGAATTATCCTTTTCTATTCCTTCTTGACATTGAGTTTATAGGTGCCAGCTATGAAAGCAGTAGACTTTTAGTGAATACATGATAAATGCATGCAAATCAATCACACAGTCACTCACCCCTGAGCCATGGAATCAAGATCGACCTGTTATAGGCCCAGGCCTCTGGTTTCTCTTATTTGAATCGCTATTTTCCTGATCATTGATTCTTACTACCTTGACAGTTATGCTTACTCTGATGACATTGGCGAAGAGTTTGACAGAGATGACAGTTCTTTGACACTCATCAAACCAGCCATAACACCTTCCAAGGATGTTCGAAGTGCACCAGAATATAGACCAGTGCAATCCAATAATGTTGCATCTAATGGCAATGACGAAGCAGAGAAGACAGAATAAACTACATCTCAAAAAAAAAATATGACGCCTTAAGGATTGCAATAGGGGAGCTCATGACTTTCAGTTTTACTATTTGCTTATTTTTGGTAATTGTTGTCTCCATGTAATTGTTAGATTGATTATTGAGCATTTATTCTAAATGTTACAGAAGCGGTGGATTTGTTCTACCTTCACTATAACCCACTTCAAATTTTGGCCTAAGGTTGGAAAACCAATGCAAATGGTTCTCCAAACTGAGCAAAAAGACGAAAAAATGAAAATTATATGATCAACTGTTATCACCATCAAAAGATGTAACAGCACCAGCAGTCCAGCAACAACTACATCTACTAAAATTCTTTTATTTATCATTTAGAAAAAAATTGTGCATGAATTCATAACATCCACTTTAAATTATCTCCAGGAGTCTGAATCAATCTTTCTTTATTTATCTATATATTGGCAAGAGGAATAAGTTATCCTTCAAAAACCAGCCATATTATTGTTATTATTTGGGTACAAGAGAACTATTTAAATAAGATGAGAGCTATTAGAGTTGAACTTCTAAATTCTTCCATTTTGAGGCAAATATTCGATATTTTGAATTTTTGATTTTATATTCAGTAATATAAATGTAAACATATGTAGTGTTTTTAGGATTAGTTTTGTTATATATATATATATATAGTAAAATGAAAGCATGAGGAAACAGTCTTTTGAAATAATATTTTGACTATTTTTATCCCGCAAGAAATTAAGTAAAAAAAAAATATTTTATTATTTACGTAAGCAGTAATTTGATGAATATACGTTTTATTTTATTAAAGTTTCAACTTCAATGATATTACAATAGTACCATAATAATTTCAACCATATTATAATAATATTTGCAAATAAAATTTTATCTTTTACATAAATAGTAGTCTGACAAATATGACAATAAAATCTATAGATTTTTTAGTAGTGTCATAATAATTTTACAATTTCGACAATATTACAATTATTTTTTATAGATTTATTTATATTGATAAAATATGACTTTGATAATTACTTATATATACATAAAAGAATCAAAGATGTTAATTATTTTTTAATATTAATGAGAAAATGATTTTTGCTATTCTTACAAAAAAAAAAAAAGCAAAGTTATTGTTTTTCAAAAAAGCAATACTATTTTTTAAATAAAAAACATAAAATATCTTATTCTGCATATGTCATACCAAAACTAAATGTGTTATTTATTTTGGTAATAAATTAATGTTTATATAATTCATATTGCTTTTTCCAAAAAATGCTCAGGTAAATTCAAATTCATCCTGCAACAACATGGCTGGATATGAATATGCCAAAAAAAAAAAGCCCGACCCGTTTCTATCCCTTTCAATGAGCTGGTTTCGTCTAACCTGGGAAGGAACTAGGCAAGTAAACTTCCATCGCTATTGAGTAATATCAGCAGAATTAGGTCTATCTGTACTTGGAAATTCAAACACTTGTTGCTACAAATCCCAAAATGAAGAGAAAGGGAAAATGTTACCCTTCTGCTTCTCTCAATGAACCAACCAACCAACTGGTCTGGTCTTTGTTTGATGGCTTTTGAAAGGTATTACCAGAAAAGTCCTTTTAGCCTTGTAGTTTACCAAGTTACTTGCCGTGTTATACAAAATTTGCTCCCCTCTCATTCTTTGAATTTATTCGCATTGAATGTATGCATCTCATACATTCTGATTCAATAAGCAGTTAGTAACCTTTTAGAGCTTTCTTTTGAGCTGATTCTATGTTTGTACGCCAACACCAACAAATAAAAATAAAATTGTAGTTCTATTTTCACGTATGGTTACATTAAAAAATAAATATTTTTATTCATATATTAGAATAATAGTAAGATATTTTAAGTTCTTGAAATTCTATTCTTAAATTTTTGAAACATGTTGCTAATGTCTAACTAAACCGAATTTTATTCTCAAAAAAAGAAAAAAACTAAACCAAATAAAATTTAGATAAAACAACAGAAAATACTTGAAATTGAAATATTAATTTAGCTATCAGTTATAATCAAACAATACAAAATAATTATTATTTATAATTTAAAACAAAACTATTTCAAATATTATCAGTGGAAATTATGGTTATAATTATATATTTAATGATAATATAATTATAATTAGATATTATTACTAATTACCATTATATATTAGCAATATAAATTTTAAGTAATATAATATTTATAAAATCATAATTTATATATTATTAATAGAAATCTGATTATTTCAGTTAATTTGTTATTATTTTGAAATAGTTGAATCAGAAATTGAAATCTAAATTTCTCTCAAATAATAATTGACCTAAATAGAAAATTAATAAAATATATCAAATTAATCAAAATTTTAACTCTGTACAGTTTTTCAATTAGAACCAAATAGTGTTCATCCTTAGTCTCAACTTAAAAAAAATAAATAAATAACTCATAAAGATGATTGAGACTAGCTAATCTTCTCAAACCCATAAAATTATTTTAGGATTATAAGGGAAGGGAAGAACGAAAATTCAGAAAACAAATTTAAGATGGATAGAGGAGCACAATCAACAGCTCCTACATAGATTTATAACAGGATCGACTACAAAGATGAGAAACTTCGAACAGAAAAACACATAATAAAATGGGACAAAAGATAAAATATATACAAAAAGAAGAGAGGACAAAGTTCAAGAAAATGAAGACAATGGGAACATTCTAAGAAAAAGCAGAAGGTGGACTTTTTAGAGAGTGGAGGAAAAAAATGAGGTTATTAATTTAAAGAAAATAAAAACAAAATGAAAAATGCATTTATTGTATCAAGTATGAAAAGTTTACATCTTAATTACCATATTGTGTGGTCTAAAATCAAATCAATGGATGGTCTGATTCATGTTCGAGCTATTTGGAAATTATGAATTATCATCTCAGGATGATTGTTTTAATAATTATTACTAGCTATTAAAACATACGAATTTTCTATAGAAATTGCTTAATGGGAAAATTGATATAATACTGACATTTGTTTATGATATCACGGTGCAAGTGAACAAAGCAATTTCATATCCTAGCTAACTACAATTTAGCATTAAAAAGAGAAAAATATAGTTGATTGAGAAGTGTACAAAAGGAATTAACTCTTAATTCTGATTTTCTCATTTTATTTTGTTTCCCAAATAGAAAATTAACATGGAATCAATCAAGAACTTTATTATGCATTTCTCTCTTTTTTTACTTTGTTAAAATAATTAAGATGTGAAAAAATTTCATATAACTTTCATATTAATCTATATTTGTTAATGTTTATTATATTGATTTTTTTTAGGGGAAAAAATAATGCTGAATTATTACTATTTTCATCTATAATATTGGAAATGGGATTCTTTTTAATGGAAATTGTATTGACAAACAATCTTCATAGATCAATGTACATATTAATCTCTCTTCTCCCATAATATTACAACATAAACCTGCTTATGAAAACCATAAATAAGCATCAATGGATCATGAACTTTCTAGTTTCTTTAACTAAAATTTCCCACACGAGATATCACTTTGTTAAACCAGAATCCTGCTTGCACTTCACAATGCGTGTTACAATTCAATCCCTGCCCTTCATGAAAAAAGGGATTCTCATTTGGAATTGTATTGAAGATTACCGTGGCACGTTATGAAAGAGTTGGCCTACAAGCAACAGAATCAGACAATGTGCTAAATGTCCTTATGGTTATGGACTGTTCATTAGTTGGACGAATTAGTACCGGTTTCCAATCTTGTTTTTTGTCTTAATTCTCTTTATTCAAATTGTTTTTCTTTCTCCATATGTTTGAAGAAAGCAAAGCAATGAGGATTAAGCCCACAAATTCTTGGTAGAGCATTGTTAACAGCTATATCTGGCAGGACTTCCTTCAAGTGACAGAAATCAGCCTTCAAGTCCTTTAGGTATTGAACTATTTTGAATGAACACAAGAAAAAGAGGCACATACAAGAAAAGTGGGGACATTATTCACTGCACTGTTCCATTTCCTATACAATTACAGGAAATCAACAAATCAAACCTTTCCATGATTACGCAAGTGTTGAACAACACATTGATGGCGCATTCCAACAATTTAATGAAAAAACAGTATCAGAAAGCAATTAGCAGATAGGCAATCTAATAATGGAGGTTCTAATGAGATGGCTTAGTTGAATAATGCTCACAAGTGCTATAATCCGAAAGAGTAATTTCTCAATATAAAAACAAGGAAGGAAACCTTGTATACATTATGGAACACATTCCTATTTTCTTGGGTCATTAGTTTGTCATTTCATTTTTAATACACCACATCATTTAACGACACTTTTCCAGTTAAGATTTCACCATCTAAACATCATAAATACTGATTCAGATTCCATTTTTCAATATGCACTTAACTTGGCCAGAAAGAAATTTGTCGACGACAACTTTGAGGCTAGAAAAGAAAATAAAAATATATGCTTCATCGTTTCATAGATATTAAGGAAAACACACATAAAAAGACAATTCCCATATGAACAAATGGAAAAAAAAAAAAAAAAAATCTAGAATGTGGTAACAAGGCTAACAATGCAAACAACATGCTTACAGTTCGGAAGCATTCAGGTTTAGAAGCCAGGCTATTATGGAGAACTACACCTGATCTTCCCAAATGAACTCAACTCTTTCCAATCTGCAGAAAACTAACCAGTGATGCTTAAAAGAATTGGAGAGCACAGGAAAGCTCTCTAGTAACCAGCACCACATCCACCCTAACACCCCACAAAAAATTCAAAGAATGTGTCCTAGTTCATAAGCTGTCAAAAACTCATTCCCCATCCTTCACTGGGATCTCCTCCTCAAATGCTGAGATACAGGATACCCTTCAAAGAAATCCAAGACAGCACTCTCCAAATCCTCAACCGAATACTTCATATAGTTCTCTGGGTGCTTCCCACTCTCAATATGACTCCTAAACCTCCCAAGAAACGACCTGTAAGCTGGGATCAACTTCTCTGATATAGAAATTCGAAGCTCCTCTCTAAGTTGATTATCCGGCACTAGCCATGTTGCTTGAGTCTTATGAACCTCCTCAAACATGGCATTGAAGGTTTTAAACCTCTCCCTCAAAGCACTCTTTGACACCCCAGAAGAGAAACCACCACTTACATGTAACCCCTCATCTCTCAAGCAATACAACACCCTCACCCAAGTTGCTCTCTGGTAACTAGTAGCTGCCTGCCGGAGTTTCCCCGTTAGCTTCCTCAAGTAATCATCTCCAATCATTTCTCTCAATTCAGGTGACCCTTTAACCTTTTGAACAATATAGTGAACATTGTTCATCATAAACAAATGCGCTAAAGATACATCTTTGTAATGCTTGAACTTGACATCCAAATTGAATTGCAAAATCAGAATAATCCAAATCAGATGAAGTGCTAATGGGGTTTTCTCCTCTATCTCAACAAATTCCATATCAGGGGTAGTTGAATCACCAGAATATCTTGAACCAGTTGATGGTTTTGACAAAATAAGCTCGATCAATGTCGGCTTATAATCAGAAATCAAACTGATGTAATTCATCACATACCTTGTCAAGGGATGAATTGTCCCACCAGGCACAGGAACTAATGAAGGCTCGCGCAAAACAGCATTCTCAAACTCAGACAAAATCCCTCTGGCAGCCTCAGCGAGTCTTGACAAAATCTCCGCTGACTGAACTCGAATTGAATCAGCTGATTTCGACTCAAAAACCACCTCAATATCAGGCATCAAGTCCATCAATGCGTCATGTAAATCCAAAATCTTGAACATTTTTTCAGGAGACCTCCTGCTTATACTTATAGCCTCAGCAAAATTAAACAACTGAATTGCGGGACCCTTTACAGTCTCCATAAAACAAGCATCATCCACAGCAGTACCAATCCCATAAAAAATCTGCTCACATAACCTCTTCTCGCTTGAAAACAAAATCCTTATACAGACCTTAGCTGCTCTTATCCACCTTCTAATTTTAGTCTCCAAACTATCCCATTCCAGCCTCTGTATATCCCCAATACTCAGCTTCTCAATCCCGAGCCTCTTAAAATTCGTATCCACAGCAGACTTCCTTACACTCCCGTACACCTGAATACACTCCCGCAAGTACCCAGCAGAGATCATGCGCTTGGCGATTGACTGCAAGTCAGCTATTGCTTCTTGAGGAATCAGATCGATCTCTCGAATACTGCTAGTGGATCGATAACTAGCGCTACTGTTACTAGCAGATGAATCGGCCCGTTGGATTGAATCTTGATGATGATCGTGGCTATCATCTTCGTCTTCTTCAAACTCGCCAGCTGCAGTGGTGGATGAGTGGACGGAAGAGCTAGGATCGTTAGCGGAGAGTAAGTCTATCTCGACGGGCGTGGTGTGGTTGAGGAGTATGTTACGGAACTCGTCTTCAAGCCTGGCCATAGCGATCTGTATAGTGACGGAGTTGACTTTATCTTGGTCATCGGAAATGGAAGCTGACGACATCGACTTTTGAAGCTCATCGACAGCTTTCAGATACCGATCCACCTCATCACGGTCGCCTTCAAAGATCATCTTTTCTCTTGCTTCCTCTGACGCTGTTGAATCCCAGCGGAGAATTATCTTTTGAGCATGTTCAACCGCCACCACACCACCACCGCCACCACCTGTCTCCGGCGGTTCCATTATAGCTGAAAAGAATCAAACTTTATTGCTATCTTTTGAAGTACTGAGTTGGGAAAGTAATAAAAAATCAAACTTTTTTAAGTCTATATGGAAGGAGTAAAGTTTTTTTCTTTCTTTTTTAATGTTTATATTGAAGCCATATTATCTTAAAATCTTGCAATGAAAGATGATGGATATTTTGGAATCTCGGCAAAAGTGATGATGCTGGCTGAGGTAGACAGTAAAAATAGGAATATAGTAGAACAGATGTTTGAGAGTTACAGAGAGGGGCGAGATTTTTGTCTGAAAGTGATAAGTCTGTAAGAGGAAAGCAGAGAGAGAAAGCAAAGGAGACATTAGAAAACAATAACAATAATAATAATAATAATAATAATAATAGACTTAATATTTGACCATTGACTCTTTGTTATATTCTCAAATTTACAGCTTTGATTTTTTTATATTATGAATGATAATACTTTTTGTAATTGCAGTCACAACACGAGTTGTATTATATTTACTTGATGAGTGAACTATAATTTACAAAGTTGTTTTCTCATTATGTGATATAAAAAAATTAAAAAAGAAAAGAATTTATATTTTATATTTAATTGTATTTGATAATAATCAACACTACAAATAAAAACAAGAGTAAATCATGTTTTTAGTTTTCTCCTATACTTCAACACATACATATATATTTTCTCTATATTATCATTTGTCTCACATCATCAATAGAATTTATATATATGACTAATATATGAGTTTAAGAAAAAAGTTTCTAAAATATTTTATAGAAACATGGACTAAACCGAGGTGATTTTCATTTTAAAGTTTTGTAACTTTTTATACTCAAAAAGTTCATGAGAGATTTTTTTTTTTTATCATTATAATATTATTTTAAGATAATCATGTGAATGTTATTATTTAATGATCATGATTATTTAGTTGTCCACAACCAAAACAAATAATAATGAAAATTAGGGGCGTAAATGATAACTTGGATTTTATTTTGATATACTTGCACCCACCTCATAAAATATTTGAATTATACTTTATTTTATAAAATTTGATTTGAACTTGAATAGCATATCGAATTTGACAATTTTGAATCTCAATAAATTAAGCTCGAATGTAAAAAAACAAAACTCAATTGCATACTTATCTAGTTTGAATTTCAAGTTCTCTAATAAAATCCAGCATCATGTATAAGAACATTTTTTAATAAGAATTATAAGAGAGCTGAAAACTTGAAAGGAAAAAACTAAAAACTAATCTCAACAAATTAAGCTCGAGTGTAAAAGAATAAAACTTGATTGAATTTTCACCGAATTTGAATTTCAAGTTCTCCAATGAAATTGAGTTTCCTATCATCATCATTATAAGAATATATATATATTATTCAAGAAAGCTAAAAGCTCAAGGGGAAAAAGCCAAAAACTAATGCACCTCAATACAATGTTGAAAAATCGAATGATATATACTAATGGGATTTATAAATTTCTTTAACGGTATGTTTTACCGAATTAAAAAGAACTCCAAAGCAAGCAAAACAACGCTATTTCTAAGCATAGTGCTATATTAATTATCATAAGAAGACAAAAAAACCAAGCTTAGTCATGTTGTTAGCAGGAAATCGAAGAGGCACAACTGTTAAGCACAGGCAAGCAAGAGGCTAATTAGTAATTAATGTGCCGGCTTTAACTTTAATACTGTTTCTATAGACGCACCACTAAGCAAATAAATAGCACATGGATTACACCGACGTCCAATGTTTACACTTGCTGCCTAAACCGCATACACAGCCCTTTTATAGACTGATCAAGAAATTTTACTGAAACAAAATTAATGAAGTCAACTTACCAACTGCCGGTTAAGGCCGACATTCACGTGCGTGCATGCTTGCACGTACAAATTCTATTTATATGCAAGAATAAATTTCGCATCATTCATCAAATCCATAACAAAAATTTAATATTTTCAATTGATATTCCTTTTGCAATTTGTAATGGTAAGATCATGATATATTGATTCATTGAGTCCAATGCTTAATGGAACTGAAGTGATTTTCGGAACTGTGAGATTACGAGTTCTAACCCAAGTCGAAAGCAAATTAACAAAAGAAAAAAAGCATATTTATTTACATTTTACATTAAGATTAACAACTCTTCATCATGCTGTGATCGATGATTAGAGTTTGGTTCAATAATTACAATCTTGTTATGATTTCTGATTCAATAAAATCTTGTGCAAAGTGGGGTGCGGTTTTTGCAGTATTAGTTAATGATAATTAATTAATAATTGACAATCTAGAGGAGAGTAAAATAGTTTTAAAATTGAGTTGCACGAGTGGTGCATGGTCTTCTGCAGGAAAAAAAAAAAACTTGACGATCTTGGCTGGCTGTAGAAGAACCGTTATTTAATTTTTGAACATGAAAGTTTCTTCAGATACTTCCAAAACATACTAATCTTGATCATGCCTTCATAAGAAAGATTTAAAAATATATTAGTGTAATTGATTTGATAATGAGCTGGCCCAATGGTTGATTTTGCAGTTTGGTTATCCAAGAAATCCTGACAGTTTGGTTACAATTGTGTTGGTTAAATTCAATTCAATGCGGATGGGATTATGGAAATCTGTGGATTTGTTAAATAAATTATGGAATTCTTGAATGGAAGGTGGAGTATTGTTGTGTGCCAGGTTAGAATCCTATAAATTTGAACCATTTTATATACAGAAAATTCTTGGTATCTCCAGCTGTAGTGATATAGCTATCATATGAGCTGCAGAGAGGGTTGACTATCCTATGTTTTTTAATCTGTCAATGAGTTGTAACTTGGGATTCTTGAAATATTTCTCAAACAACATGAATTAGCCCTTGAAAAGGAAGAAAAGGTTTTGGAACTTTAATAAAAGTCACTAATTCACTAGTGCATACAAATTTTGCACTTTGATGATTGCAGTACAGAAACAATAAGATAGAACATAAATACGAATTTCTGATTTTTTTTTTTCTGCGTTGTCTGAGTAAACAATAAAATGCATGACATATACAAAGACTGACGAGAAATTAATAGCAAAATGGAGAGACTTTAACAGAACTAGTTATCTTAATAAACTGTCTACATAAGCTATGAAAATGATTATGCTATTAAAATATAATCACTAATAGAACCATGTACAACATGTTCAAAAAGAGTCTTAAAAGGTGAAAGAGATTCCCTTTCTCTGTGGCGTAAATGGTGTTTTAGCACGGAATCCCTGTCACCCAGAAGTCCTTGGAGTTGTTACTGCTGCAACTGAATGTCCTCTGATGTTGAATTTGAACCCATATTTCTTTTCCTGAAAAGTTTGATTTTTCGAGTGGACTTTTATTTGTCATCGCTTAAGAACTCAGTGCTAGTAGGAGATGCAAAGGAAAATTGTTCACTTTCAGCAAAGCTCCTTGACGGCTCTCTTCTAAAGTTTCCCCCATTCCCGTCTCGAGCACCAGTCAATGATGTATTGAACCGTGGAGGAGCATCGGCATAGCCATCTTTAAGTGAGGGTAGCACATGCATAGCTTTATTGGCATCCCTTACCTCACTTTCCAATTTTATCTCCTCTATCCGTTTAATTGCTTCTCTCAAGTCTAACCGTTCCACAGGATTACTTTCAGTACAAAGAGCACCTATGATGAGGAGCCGCTTCATCTCTCCAACACAATTTGAGGAGCTTGCAAGTTCTGGATCGAGCAAATTGGATTCTTTCCCCTCACAGATTGTACTTTCTACCCATTGGACTAGATCAATGCCTCCATTTCCACTGCTAAAATATTGAGGATATTTTCCTGTCAGTATTTCAAGAATGATAACTCCTAAACAGAATACATCACATTTTGGGGATACTCCAAATTCTACAGCTTCAGGGGCCTTACAGGCAAATAGAGCTTGTCCTGTAGCTGAAGGGTTGATCAGTGGATAGAATCCAAATTCTGTAATCAAAGGCTCATTGGCAGGATTGAGAAGCACATTGCTAGATTTCAGATTTCCATGAGGCAAGTCACTGCTGGAAGCAAGTTCAGTGTGCAGATAACCCAACCCTTTAGCAATTCCCTGAACAATCTTGAGACGATTGGGCCAATTCAATTCAGTATGTGATGGTCCCCTATTACCTGAAAATTTATTAATGTTCAGCGTAATCACACAAAATGTTGACAGTGCTTAGTTCATAACAGTGAGCTTTTAGTTTGGTGGTAGTGGAGTTCTCTCCAGAACTGTGAGGTTGCGAATTCAAATCTCAATTCAAGTAATATTAACACAAAAAAGGTGATTAACTCACGAGAAAATAATGTCTTATATACCATGCAAAAAGTAACGCAAGCTGCCTTTAGGTATGTACTCATAGATCAACAACTTTTCATCCTTCCGACAATGAAATGCAAGTGGAGGCAAAATGTTGGCGTGCCTTAGTCTTCCAAGTTTGCTGATCTCTGCATCAAATCCATTTTTTGTCAATGCATTCATTTCTCTCAATCTCTTAACTACCACAGTCGTGCCATTAGCCATCAAAGCTTTATATGAAGAACCTAATCCCCCATTTCCAAGCACTTCTGCAGAAGCCTTCATCAAATCTGCCAGCCCAAAAACACCCCTCTCATCATTCAGCACTACTAATTCCCCTAAACCCCCCTTGCCATTATTACCACTGGACGCATTGTGACTTGATCCTGCCTTTTCGGTCAATGATATTTCACTCCGTCTAACTGGCATGGAAACCTGCACTTCATCTTCCTCAAGCTCCTCCCCAGCATTACCATTGAGGTTTCCACCTACTTCATATTCATCTTCTTTTCGCTTCAGCTTTAATACTACCACCACAGCAACAGAAAGCAACATTGCTGCCAATATTATGATCCCTACGCCTGTCTTCTTAACATTCAAAGCGTTTTTGTTACCACTATTTGCAGCTGCAGCAAGTTCAATAAAGCTTGGTGTTGATGCATCAATTGTACTTTTACACTCTTTGCCAAGCTTCGGTCCACAAAGGGCAGCATTTCCATGGAAAGAATTTAAGCTGAATTTCGTTAAACCATCAGGAATCGGACCTTCTAACTTGTTGTTGGACACATTGAATGCTGTCAATTTTGTATGGTTTATATATGGAATACTCCCGTTAAACTGATTGTTTTCAATACGCAGTTCCATAAGATTGGTTAAATACATCAAACTTGATGGAATTTCCCCTGAAAACCTGTTATCTGAAAGCCAGACTTTCTTCAATGACTGCATTTTCAAGAAGAAACTAGAGGGAATCTCGCCCGAAAACTGATTCCCTGTTAAGTATATGTTCTTCAAATAGCCTAAACGGTTTAATTCAGGAATTGAACCTGAAAAAGAATTACGAGCAAAGCTTAAGGTCCTGAGCCCCGAAATATCAACCAAGGCATCAACATTAATCTTTCCTGATAAACCCATATTCTCAAGGCGAAGACCCATGACAATGCTATTGGTGCAAAGAAGTCCATTCCACTGGGTATCTCCTTTGCACGGGGATGATCCAGGCACCCAAGAACTAAGAGCACTTGCATTAGTAAAAGATTGCTTGAGCTTAATCAAGGCTTCGGATTCAGATATTGAAGAAGTAGAGGTAGATTGAAGTATGAAAATAAGGATGATCATAAGAAGAAATGGCTGAAGAAGCCGATCCAAGGCCATAACTTGGATGGAAAAAAAATGAGAGATTTTTGCATTGTAATTTTGGCTGTAAAATTTTTTGTGGGTGTTTGTTATTTTTCGCTGGTTTTTCGCCACTCGCCTCGATTTTTGTTGGTGTGTTCATGGTGTTTGTTTGAGATGAAGTGCAAACAAGAGGCTTAGAATAGAAAGGAGTATAAAACCTTGGAACAGGAGGAGGGAAAATGCTTGGCTTGAAATGGTCAGCTTGAAAGGCCATCGTTTTCGTCGGCGTCTGTGTTTAATTCCTAGAACGCTTCTTATAAAACAGAAAACAAGCAAACCGTTTTGCTATATTTGATTGATTATCATACAAGGGATTTTTGAAGTTTATGATTTTTTCTCTTATTGATTGACTTATAACTGGGGAAAATCCTTGCCGTTCATCCATAGATTGACGATGGACCAAATGATAAAGGTGGCTGTTTTAGATTGCTAGTCCAAGCTCATCTTCTCTGGTTTTTGATCCAACAAATCGCTCAAGAATACGAGAATAGCAAATTATATATACATTAATATTAAAATGTATATATATTAAAATATATGTGCAACATACATGGATCCATAATCCATGATATACGAATTGTATATGAGACTAATATACTGTGGCTATTTGGCCCATTAAAATAAAAACAGAAGAGTCTACTAGGCCTTTTAGTTCGTAGTTTATCTTTCCAATTTCCCATGATCGAAATGCTTGATGATTAGAGAGAAACATAGAAACCCTTCTAGAGGAGGATTTAAAAAGCACATGTAAGATGAAATTTCCACAGAAGACCAAAACAATTCAAAATGCTTTGTTTTCAACAAAATAATACTAATCTCATCTTAAATGTATTCATTAGGGGGGCTAGTGAATTAATTAATTAGAGTCAATATTACAAAATGAAATTGACTAATTTCCTTAATTTATTGTCATAACCAAGTTAATACTCCTTTTGTCCAATTTTGAGAGACTATTTTTCCTTTTTGATCATCCACAAATGTAAGTTACTTTCCTTTTTTAATGGTGAGTTTAATAATTAAATGTCTAAAATAGCTTTTATTAGTTAATATGAATATTAGCACCTATAATTAATTTTCACTCTCTTGACTTTGAAATTTTAAATTACTATATAAATTTTTATTTGAGTTTCAATGCAAAATATTTTTTATTTGAATCTAAAAAATTACTTCATTTTCATTATTTCTCTTTATAATGAGTTGACAAGGATTATTGTGCATTACATTAAAAAGATCACTAAGTGTATTTTAGAAAGAAAATGGCTAAAAACAATTATATTAATTGCAAAAAAGAATTTCTGAATTTTTGTGCAAATTAAAAGTGATCTACCAAAATTGGATGAATGGAGTACTAGAATTTGAAATTCCTCCCTTCCAAATAATAATAATAAATAGTACAAATTAATTAGGCAGTTTATGAATTTGAAACAAGAGTCAACTATTTTGGTGAGGGTATAAATGTCTCAACCTAATGAAAGATACGCTAAAAATAAAAAATCTTACAACCTGTTTAGTTTTGTGGTGATGGCCAATGATTAATGATCAATTACTAACAATTAATGGACAACTGTAAAGGATTAATAGATATAAAATATTTAGTAATTTACCGATTGAATGTGTGGTTATATTATAAGATGACAAAAAATATAATTATTTTTATATTTAATTAATTGTGCATGAAATACAAATTTATATAATGATAAATATAAAGTTAATACTAGAAAAATCCAAACACCAACTTTTATATTTCAATTAACAATCAATTACTATTACTAGTAATCAATGAACAACTGTGAACAATTAATAAATATAAAGTATTTAGTAATTTAAAAATTGAATGTATGATTATATTTTAAGATAACAAAAAAAAAGAATTATTTTTATATTGTAATTAATTGTATATGACATACAAATTTATATAATGATAAATATAAAGTTAATACTAGAAAAAAATCTAAATGTCAACTTTTATATTTCAATTAACGATCAATTACTAGCGATCAACGAATAACTGTGAACGATGAATAAATATAAAGTATTTAATAATTTATCGATTGAATGTGCGATTATATTATAAAATGACAAAAAGGATAATTATTTTTATTTTTTAATTAATTGTAAATGAAATACAAATTTATATAATGATAAATATAAAGTTAATATTGGAAAAAATCTAAAAATCAACTTTTATATTTCAAATATTGAAAAAACTAGTCTTCAACATTTGATTATTTTTTAAAATATTTAATAATAATTTTTAAATTAAGATGTTGAATACTAATATTTACTAAATGTTCTTTTTTAGTCTTTAAATACTCAATTATTGAATTTCAATTAGCAAATATCAAACTAAATAAACACTTAATGTAATATAGGTACTTGGACTAGTGATCACTTTACATTTTCCTCTTTTTCAACCTATATTTTAGATTTTTATAATAAAATAATATAAAATAGGAATGTAATTTTGATAAAAAAAAGAAAAAAAGGACTTTTATGTTAAAATATTATAAAATCAATAACAATTTTGATAAAATAATATATATTCATGGATAAAGTAGATAAAAAAAGTTTATTTTATTTTTTGTTATCACTTTGAGACAAAGTTTAAGAGTTTATTGGTTACTTTAACCCCTCTAAGCCCATCCTTTTCCTGTCTCTTCCTACTTCTTCCCCAAAACGCATTTCTTGTTCAACTTTTGGGGATCTTGGTAACATTGCTATAACAATTCCTTCCTTTGCTACTTATGGTGGTACTCTTCATTCTTAATCTTATTCCTTCCTTTGCTACTTGTGATGGTATCATGTCTCTGGAAGAGTTCATCAATAACAATTCTTCTAATCGCAATAAAAATTGTCTATTTTGGATAAAAATTTCTTGAATGATATATTCTAATAGAATTGGTATTGGTTGTGACAGCGCATTCTAACTGCAGCCGTCTCTTTCGATTTAGAGAAGTTAATGAAATTTCAAAGAGTGCTGGAGTCTTCAATTGATTTCTAGTGGTAATTGTGTGAAAGTCGCGTTTAAAATATGTATCATTTAACCTCGTCGAAAGTGGCGAATATAGCAGCTGTCGGTGGTGGTCCGACAAAGAAATGACATTTATCATCCTCTTCCTCATCAATCCCATCGATATCTACGGAAATTTGGGTACCATGAGTGAACAAGCTTGAGGAGACGAGGCACTTCAGTATGACCTTTAGATCTAATCTGTGTAGGTTACCACCTTCTGGGAAAGCAAATCTCAGTTGGGCATCACGTTCTGGGAACCTAGGAAGTGAGTGAGGAAATGAAAAGCAATTAAATATGTACAATAATTTGCTTTGGGAAACTACGCACTTCAGCTTGTGGTAACTTTGAAGAACATCCAACATTATTTAGTTTTTCAACTGCATGCTTTTCATTGATTATTGGGTTTAATTTATTATCTTTTGTTTTTTCATAAAAAGTTGTATGAAACGAAAATTTAAAATAAAATTGATCGGTATTTAATTGTTTTTGGTATCTATTTCAATTTGACCTTTAAAAGGGCGCAATTTCATTTCCTAATAATTTAACGGTGAAAATTATAGTATCGTTTACGTTATAACACTATAATGTCGTAATTAATAATTAATCATTGGATTAGATAAAAATATTATTCAATATTAGATTAAATACTATTGAATTAAATGAAAATTATTATTTATCATTAGATTAGACTGCGTTATTTAACGACATTATAAAATTTATTATTATAGAATTCATCTAATTTACCGGTCAAATAGTGTAATTAATGATACAAATATTTTTTAGTGCAACAAAATAAATAAAAGTGATAATTAGGATAAATATTAAAAAATGAATAATAATTTAGTTAAATAAATCAAACACCATGTGATTTATAATAATTATCCCTTAATTTATATTACCCAATCCATTTTTCGGTATTTTGACATCGCCATATTGCTAATGGAGATAAATATTATATCATTTCATAATGTGCTCATTTTCCCATTTTCCTTTGAAGGTTTGAATGTCAAACATCAACAGCCACCATACATTATCTACCTTCCGAACCACAACTAGTATATTTTTTTAATTGAATAAGTGAATTAAATTAAATTGAGCCAATCTAAAATTATATCATTTTATAAAATAAAAAAAAATGAAGTTATACCATTTAACTCAAATTAAAATATTAAAAACATTTTTTATTATTTTATAATATTATACTATTTTTATTTTTATAATTTTAAGTATTTATATATTTTTTTTAATCAGTTAAATTTGTCAAATCAAGAGCCAACCAATCAACCAATTCAACAATTGATCGTATTTTAAAAATATTAACAACAACATTGAAAAAAAAAAAAGAAAAAAAACATACCTAGAAAAATCTTTGATGTTATTATGATAAAATGCATCTTGAGTTCTTGAATTTTTTGTAATTACATAATTAAATTTAAATTATTAATTTATAGCTCTCTAATTTTTACGTAATATAAAAAATGTAATAATAAAAGTAATTGATAAAAAATTGTAAATAATATTTAAGTATATTAAAAAATTTACTTCTTTTCACAATTGCAATCATTAAAACCACATAAAAATAATTATTTTTGCATTTAAAGTGGTATTTGATAACTAAAAATTTAAATACTGAATAATATAATTGCTTAAATACTTAAATAGCAAAGTTATTTGATATATACTGAATTAAATTTAATAAAATTGTTTGATAATTGAAATTATTAAAATTTTTTATTTTAATATTGAATAGTATTATCAAATACTCTTAAAATTTTAATTCTTATCTATATATGAAAAAATAAAATTTAAAAATTTATTATTAAATATCAAAATATAAAAACTCGATAACATACGTATGCAAAATTTAAGATAAAGCATAAAAATGTGTTTTTTGCGTGTTATTTTCTTGTTCATTTGTCAATTTCCAAAGTTTTGGAATCACGATTCAATAGTGGCTGGCGCCAAACTCCCACGTTTTTTATGTCGGTGCTTTCTGAAACTCCCACGTTTTTTATGCCGGTACTTTCTGAAATTTAAGAGCATATTAAGAAATGAAAATAGAATAAAATTTTAATTTTATTTTCATATTTAATATCATATTTTAATTTAAAAATTTAAGAATAAAAATCTTAAAACTTAAAAATTCTAATTTCAAAAAAAAAAATAAAATTTCTCATTATTTTTTTATATATGAATATACCAAACAAAAATATTAAAATTCTAAATATTTAATTTATAATAGAATTTCATATTTCATTTTTTAATGTAACTAACAAGCCATAATAATATTCATTAATCAAAGCTTTTATATAAGCAAATAAATTAGAAATCAAACCAACTAAAAAAATTGTAGAAAAAAATATGCTTAAGATGGATGCAGTATCATACGTGCATCTATCACTTTACACGCTCAAAACAATAATAATAATAATAATTTGGCCAGTTGAATGAAGGGCTGAATTTCTGTGGATCAATAAGATAAATATAGGGGAAAGGAAACGACATTAATCAATCAATTGAATTCTCTTGCTGTTCAATTTTCTTAGCATTTGGGACATGGTCTGGAAACAAGTTGGGATACAGTTTTAGAGCAATGTTTTCAGAACTTAATCGGATTAGTCAATCATACTAATAAAATCAAAAATTGATTAATGATTCAGTTTGATTCGGTTCGGTCTAAAAAATAGGATATATTTTTTTTCAGATAAAACACCTTATCTGAACGATGAAACCTCGATGCAGCAATTCTCATCATGTGAAAGTCTCATCATCCATTAAATTCTATCATGTGAACACATCATCCATTAAACCCCCATCATATGAATCTTATCATCCATTAACCCCCATCATATGAAATCCTCAGTGCTGCAACTGTATTCATCTTCTCCTTCTATGCCTTTCCCTCTTTCATCTTTTTCCCAATATTTATATTCACTTTATTATCATTACTATTTGGATTCAAGAATATGAAGTATTCTTTGTCGTCGTTGTTGATTTTTTGTAGATGCAAGAAATCTAGAAATCGCCTATTTGCTTCGACAAGATCAAGAACACAACGGCGATGACTTTTTTGGCATCCAAATGCAATAAAATTTCTGCATAATTTCTTCTAATTCATTCACCTCTGAAGACGAAGATGAAGAAGATGGATCTGCATATTGAATTTGTGTTGGCACAAATTATATATTTTTTTAATTTTTAAAATATTTTTAAATGGTATTTATATATTTTTTTCAAAAAATTTAAAAAATATTTATTGAATCAAATTGATCAAACTGATTGAATCAGATGAATAAAAAACTAGTTAGTCAACCAATTAGAGCTCCGATCTAATTTTAAAAACATTATTTTATCCTATGTTTGGAAAGTTATGTAGGAAGAAAAGAAAATAAAGAAGAAAAATAAATTTTATTTTTTTTCCTTTATTTTCCCTTCTTATGTTTAGATAAAAAAGGAAGGAAAGAAAATGAATTTTATTTTCCCCTCTTATGTTTGGATAAAAAAAGAGGAAAGAAAATTATTATCTCATAAATTTTCTATTTTACCCTTCATTTAAGAAAATAAATAATATCTACTTACTAAAATAAATTAGAGAGAATAAAAAAATTAAACAATAACAAATATATCAATATTAAACATAACAAAATCACTATTTTTAAAGTTATAATTGTTCAATTTTTCACATTAACTAAGCATTAATACATATAATCCTAATAAATATTATCATATATTTATATTAAATACTAATTCAAGCAATAATACACAATATTTCTTAATATTTTTTTTGACAAAATTATTAATTTATAAAAATTACTTTCAATATCCCATATTTTCTCTCCATTTTAAAGAGAAAATAAAAAAGGTAAAATAACATTTATTTTTCTTCTCCTCATATTTTTTTCTCTTTTTTAAATTAGAAAAAATCTTATTCTTCTCTCATTTCGTTTCCCTTTATTTATTTTTTTTTCTCCAAACATTGGGTTAGAGTGGGAAAACTATGTGCTATTATTTTGGTTGGCAAAGGGAAAGTACGAAAAATAATTATATACAAAAATCCTTTTAATATAAATGCAGATCAATTGCTTTTTACTCCCCTTCGTATTTTTCATAATTGAACGCTCCCACGTCTTTTTCTATGCACAGACAGAACCAAATGCCCATCCAAATCATGAGCTTGAATTTCATATAGATGGAAAGCCAAGTGGAATACAAATGTTGGGTCTCATTATATTAGGTAAGTGATTCAATAATATTGAAATTCATGTCCTTAAATTGTGTAAAATTATTATATTGAAGAGAAATTTAGTTTTAAAAATTATGATTTATATCCTTACGAAAAAATGTGAGTGAAAAAAATTACAATAAGATTTTTTCTTAAAAGGAAAAAACCAAAACTTGTTGCCTCCACAAAATTTATATACAAAAAAATCAAAATTTTAATTTAAAAAATAAACATTTAGACCATATTTGTTTTGCAAAAATAAATTTATTTATGAATTGTATTCTATACGAAAAACATTGAACAAAGGGTGACAAATTTTCACTAGACCAATAAATCAAACCTAAAATGTATGAAAATTTTAATAATTTGAATATAAATAGATCAGGGACAATTTGAATGATCATATTTTTAATAGTGAAAAAATTTTAGAATATTATAATAAATCATTTTTTTTCATTTTAAAAGTTAATATTATAAGAAATTACATAAGAAAAATCTTTTAATATAAAATTTGCAAATGTACTAAAAATTTAAAGTTATAATTCTACTCAATGAGTGACCGCAATCCAATTAAAAATATATAATTTGAAGCACTTTATCAAATTGACTAATTTATATTTATTTCTCAACTTTAAATAAAGAATATATAAAAATAATAAAATATAATGACTACCACAAGCTAGTGATGACTATTAATAATGAATAATAATCAGTAATAATAGATAAATTGATATATTTGTGTTTATATAATTCATATTATTAATTATTTAATAAAAGTGTGACATGATAATTTTCTCTTTTTATTTTAAAAATATATTCCACTCACAAATTTTCTTGAGTGTTAGTTAATATCAAAAATAAATTTTGCTTTTCAAGAAAAGAAAAGGAGTATATCTTTAATTTATAAACAAAATAATATCCACTCCATCAAAATTGAAAAAGTACTTGCATTTAAATTGGTAGCGCATGTTGTAATCAAAATAAATCAATTAATATACATATACATATATATATATATATATATATATATATATATATCATTTTAATAATTATCTAATTTATTATTTATAAATAAGTAATCATAAGCTATATATTATAGTCACATTTATTATTTAATTGAAAATGATAAATTAAAATAAAAAAATTTACCTAATGAATGCAAAATTTTAAAGATAATTTAAATTATATTAATTTAAAAAAGCTATTTAATATTGTATATATTACATATAAATAAAAAAATAAAAATATTATTAATTACAAATTTTTATATTATAATTATATAACACGAGAATTAAAAATTAATTTTGATTTATAAATAAATTATTAACGAGTCTAATGAATCAATACTCTCTTGTTTCCTTATTAGTTTAATTCCCTCCCTTCATTGTGCTACAATCAAAATAAATAAATAAAACGTAAAAAATTATGTTGGAAAAAAAAAAACAAGACTAAGCTCTTATTTGGAAGGGAGAAAAATAATGAGGGAAGGAAAATAAGAGATGAAAGTTATTTTTCTTTGTTTGGAAAAAGAAAGAAAAATGGAGGGGAAAGAAAAATATTGGTTATTTCCCCCCTCCATTTTCTCTCAAAAATGGAGAGAAAAAAATGGGAGAATGAGAGGATTTTTATGACTTTACAATACTGCTCATATATATTTTAAAAAAATTTCACAGAATGTCATTGCCATTATTTTACAATACTGCCCATATTCATTTAATTGAATGATATTAATTTTTTTTTATAAAATTACAATTTAAAAAATTAAACTCCAACCAAAGTAGATGGTATACAATAAAAGAAAGTAAGAATACGCTAATGAATTTTGACATCTTAACATCAAAATTATCTTTCAATAGATAAAGTTGGAAAAATATATTTTAGTCCATTACTAATATATGATTAATGGTGTGGAGATAATTTTTAACAATTTCCACAGTATCTGGCAAGCGTTTATTGTCTTTCTAGTTTCGCATTTATCAATTGTTGTTAAGTGATTGAATATTAAAATATTGAATTATAATGTTTGATAAATATTAGCATTTAACATTTAATTTAAAAACTAATATTCAATAAATATAACTCAATCTATAAATATATTTTTTTTAACATTTCAAATATAAAAAATAATGTTAGATTTTTTTAGTATTAACATTATATTTATCATTATATAAATTTTAATTTCATATAAAATCAATTAAATTATAAAATAATTATTTTTTATTATTATACAATACAATTATATATCTAATTGTTTTCTTTAATAAAACATATAATTAAAAATATATAAAATAATATTTTCCTTTCTTTCTATATTTTGCTATCCAAATAAAAAAAAATAAATTTACTTTCCTTCTCTTCTATTTTATCTAAATATAAAAAATAAAAAAAATATATAACTTATTTTCTTTCTTCTTTATATCATTTTCCTAAACATCGTGCAAAGACTCACATGAATTCTATTTTCCCGGCGCACATTAGCATAGATCACCTACTTGTTTTGTGCGCCACAAAGCTCAAAGCCAACAGCATCTCGCCACGTTTTGACTGATTATTGAGCAATGACCTAATTAACCCACCACAATGAATTGTTTATCACGTGCTCTATTACGTTTCCTAGAAAAATAGTAAACGATTAAAGCGTCAAAAGTTCAAATATAATAATCACATATTGGCGAGAAACGCGGGGGTGAGGAAGTAGTTCCGCCTCGAGTTACGATAACTGGGTCCCACTGACCTGTCAGTCCTCTTCGACGCTTAATACGCTACGCCCACTCCTCTCTCGAACTAACAATGTCGACCGACGTTTAACGACGTTGACCGAAATGACCTAAAAAGATAGTGTTTCCTTTTAATTACAAATGAACCCTACGAGAGATTTGTTTTTTTAATATAATTGGTAAAACAATAAAAACTAATCTCTAGATCATCTAGTTCTGATTTGTGGAATCAGTATTAAAACAATAATTTATTTATGATCAATAATAATTTTGTGATAATTAATAGTATATTTTTTAATATAAATTTTATAAAACAATTAGTTTGAAAAACTAATATTTAAATATCATAAATAACCATTCAATTAAATTAATAAGGTAAATGTAGTTTTTTTTCAATAACAAATACTAACTAATAACATCTAATCGATATAAAGATATATCATTAAAATCACTAAAAAAATTATATTAACATACAAATGACTCAAAAATATCCTAACCATATATAACTAATAATTATAATTTATAAGTAAATGAGTTAACTTTAAATTTTGTCTAAATTGAAAAATAAATCTATTGGCCATTTTATTGATGTTTATAGAAATATATTCCATTAACTAATAAGAGTTTTATATGAAGGCTATATTTTCTAAAATTCAATATAAATGTGAATGTCATATGATGATTTAAGTCATATGATGATTTAAATTTTAGTCATTATATTAGTTTTATTTTATCAAAAGAAATTGAATTTTGTATGTATTTAGTATGTTTTTTCATTTTAAATGTATAGCATAAAAAATATAATTAAAATTTGAAAATAAAATTCTAGATAGTACATAAATGAAAAAAGTGAAAATGGATGCGGAAAAACAATATTTTTAAAAATACAAAAAAGAAACATGAAAAAATGTGTAAATATATAAAAATTCAGAGATAATTTATAAATATTTTTGTTGTATGCATACATATATAGTAAATATTGAAGCAAATAATTACTAAATTATATCGAAACTACTTCTTTTTTTTATAAAATATTGCTAAATTTTATCAAATATGAATTTCAAATCTATCGTCTACTAGAGTTAAAAGCCAAAATAAATATTTTTTCAGAATGAAAATATATTTTTAAATATTTTGAAATGATAGAAACAAGCTTAGAAATATTTAAACAAATTTCGATGAATTTCCTCCTTGTGCATTGAGGATAAAATTCAAAAAAGTTGTACAAATTATGAAGCAAGGAAATCAAGTATCATTCTCTCATAATACTATATTATTTGTTCTTTGAAGAGAAGTATGTGAGTTTTTTTTTCTTTAACAAAGAATTTCATTAAAAAAAAACAAAAGAGAGAGAGACGTATGTGAGTGTTGTTGCTCACATAGTTTGACTTATAATGATAAGTAATGTGATTAACTATTGCATGTAAAAAGAAAAAGAAACCAAGAATCCCTTGAGTGGGTAAGGCCAATATTGTAATTCCAACTAAATACATGGGCAATTTCAAACAGAGTTCGGACTCGCCTTCCCACATGGACCAGATTCTGAAGGAAGCAAATTCCTTACACTCAGCCTATATTTGAAAAATTATTTAAAGAGAAAAAAAATAAATTTTATTTTCTTTTATTTATTTCTTTTTCATATTTTGATTCTTTTTTTAATATAGAAATATCAAAGATAAAAATATAAATTTATCATATTTTTTTAATCATTATATTTTTTCTATTTTAAAAAATAAACATAAAAAAATAAAAATTATTTTTTTCATCTTTTATTTTTTTTACTCTCAAACAATTAAAAATTACAATTAATCTTTATTTTCTCCTTGCTCTTATTTTCCCTCAATCCAAGGAAAGCATAAATTTCTCACCCCATCCTCTACTTTTTGGAAATGCAAATAAAACGTGCTTCAAACAAACAATTGTAAAATAAAGAAAAATTCAAAGATAAGAGCAAGTTGTACAGCTCATGCCCTATTATTTTGGTTCAAAAGAACATCCATCCCTACAGAAAAGAAAACAACCCACCTTCTCATGTTTAGAATATATATATTCCTCCTTCCTGTTCTCAGTTTCCCTTTCTCATTAGCCACTAAATAGACACCAAGAAGGTACAATAATTTCACATTTTCCATTTCAAGAAAGGACATAAATCTACTGATTTCTGCCCAAGAAAATTTTCAGCATGGCAAACTTACGCCACAAGTCCGGTCGGCTGTCACCGGAGAGATCATCAAACTTTGCTCAGACTTGCAGTCTTTTGAGCCAGTTTTTGAAGGATAGAGCCAACTTTAGAGATATTGGCCTTGGAATTAGTGGAAATCTTGAATCTAAACGTACTAATACCTTTACTTTTTGTTTTTCTTCTTGTTTCTTGAAAACAATATATGCCCTTTTTCCTCTTCTTCTTTCTTGCAACTATACATTTTATTTTTCTGATCTTATCGTGTGTTTGATGATCGTGTTTTAGGTCCTGGAACATCCAGCAGGGCACCTGCAAACACACTGAATCTGAATCTACTGCCCAACATTGAAAATTCAGCTGAGACTTCATCAAGACAGAACTCTGTGCTTCCATCTGCAAATATAAAGCCTGTGGATTTTTTCCCACAATTTGTGGATTTTGGTTTCCCGATTCCTGGTGAAGACTCCAGTAATAAGGCTCAATATTTGAGGTGTGCGGTGTAGCTTATTTATATTTTTTTTTCTAAGAAAATAGTTAATAATCTTGAATATAATTTTTTAATGTATAACTACTTAATTTTGGGATCAACTAGAATTCGACTTTTGATTAGAACCCAAACTCTAAAAACGATTTCAGTATTATTAAATCAAATTAAAATGAGAATGTTTTCTTTCTTATTCATGCAACTTTTAGATGAACATGCTTTATTCTAGTGCTAAAGGTATGAAAGGACCGAATGTGTGCACATTTATAACATGTCTACATTATGGGTGAGATATC
>CATIWR010136562.1:0-28213 GCA_949677035.1 Omphalea diandra | reverse complement strand
TTAGAATTGTCTTAAACAAAAATATAAGGTTGTATATGTTTATATATTATATTAATTAAGAGTATATTTGTCAATATATAATTATATAATTTTTAATAATCATGAAAAAATAACTTTTCTATCTATTGAGATGAGAAAGTCTTTTTCTATGCACGTAGTTTTTCATAGAGATGCAACTTTAAATCAAATACCAAAATTTAACATTCCAGTGAATGTTGAATTTTTAAGGATATGAGGTACATTATAATAAACCATAAAAGTTTATATATATGTATGTGTGTTATTTTATAATTTTATTGGATCACTATTTAAAATTTTAAAATATGAAAATCGTTTAAGATTTTGAGTGAGTCAGTGTGATCTCACTCAATTCACTATAAATTTGTCCTTAGTGATGAACAATAAAATGATGGGTGATAAACTAATAAATTTACATAATTCTTAGATGAATTCTTTCTCATTTTATTAAATTTGATAAAATTATATAAAAAAAAATAACATGATCTTTTAAAGAATATGCCATTTCATGAAATGGCTCAGTTTCTTATAATAAAAAAAATAATAATTTGTTGCTAATCGTTTTTTCTAGAGAACTTCAAATGCCTCAAATATATAATAAGGTTTTAAAGAAAATATTTTTGTAAAACACATGAAATTTTAGTGTTAGTTGACACATAAGTTTATTTGCAACAAACTATTAGAAATGATTCTTATAAAATAACTTTATAATGTTTTTGTGAAATCAAAATTATAAGCTCCGTTATACTCACAAAAAAAAAAAAATTACAAGTTCCGTTTGACATCATTTTTTTTTATTTTTAAAACACAATAAATATCATTTTGAAAATCAAAATTTAGAAATAATTTAATTTTAAATAAAAATAAATATAAAAATAAAAAATAAATATTTTTAAAAGTGTTTATTTTTTGAAATTGAAGACAGAAATGATACTAAGTTTAATATCAAACATGTAATAAGCTAGTCTAAGGGATCCATTCCATAGAGCCCAAGCAATTCAGGCCGCATTTATAAGCTGGTGGAATGCACTTCCATACATTAAACCCGTCAGTAACACGAGTGACATATCTGTTAATTAATTGAGGTTATACTCTTAGGCCCAACACTATAGTAGACATCTCAGGTGTGCATCTCGTAACGAAGCCCAGCTTTCAATTTCCCATTTTTCATAGTCTTCTCGATCATTGAATGATTGCTGATTTCTTCTGTTCATCAATTTAGAAATATCAACTTCATCTTCTCCAAAGAGGATACATGTACTTAAAGAGCGAGCGTTCTGGTATGTACTTTTTTATGATTTGGTTTCCGCTTCTTGTCTGCGCATTTCTGTATGAAAATTGAAAATCTTTTATGCACTTTTTGGTTGCCTCGAAGCTTTGGATGTATGCTGAGTGGGAACTAATAATGAATTAAATCGGAAACATAATTTGCTTCTGGCTAGCTCTATACGTGTAACTTGAATAATTGACCAACTGATTGCTCTTAAGGAAGATATTTGCAGTTTCTTTTATTTAATCATCACAACAACTAGTCGTCAATCATGTTGATCACATGAAATTGTCAAAACCTAACAAATTCTACTTTCGTGTTTTGCTTTGTTTACCGCGAAAAGATTTTTAAAAATATAGGAATAAATACAAAATTTTATTATATTCTTTTTATTTTTGATAAATATGATTTTGTGATTTGTTTATTAATAAAACTGTATTCTGTGATATAGTGTCGTTTGCAATGCGGTAACAAATCCGTAATTTTATTACATTAATTTGACATAATGTTAGATTTTGTATATTATTTTTAATTAATTATATATGAGTATATAATTTATTCACTTTAAATACAAAATTTGTTAATTTTTTTTACTTTATATATATATATATATATTTGAATAAATTTTTATTTCTATCACTGTAAAAATTTATTCAAATATATACAAAACATAAAAAAAAAATTGAACAAATTTTGTATTTAGAGTAAAAAAATTATATATTCAAATTTTAAATACATATTATAAAATCTGATGTCGGACGAGATGGGTGTAACGGAGTTACGAATATGGTACCACTTTATAAACAACATTATACTATAAAATAAAATTTTATTAATAAACAAATCAAGGGATCATATTTGTTAAAAAAAATTGCATAATATGCTTTTATACTTCCCCAAAGAAATATACAATAAAAAGAGAGCTTTTTTGCTTCTCATTTTGGTTTTGAATCTCATATTTGGAGGGAAAACAAAGACGTTTTGGTAGGAAAAGAAAAGTTTGAACATGATTGGGAAGAAAAAAGTTCAGAAAAATGATAGAATAGACAGTCGACCCTATTGCGGAATTGAAATGGTTTTGGCTTGTAGTGACAAAATGATACTAGAACATGTTTCTCTTTTGCAAATTGCTGCGAGATTTGAGGCACCAACTCTTCATACATGACTATAATTAACAAATTATTTTCTGCCATATGGCATAGAATATGATAAGAATAAGCAAGTAATTCTATGTTAAATAGTTATATCAGTACTTAATTTAATGATATTGAAATTATTTCTGAATTAAAAAGTTTTGAGTCAAATTAATTAAAAAATTAATTAACTAATTTGAAAGTTCACTTGTAAATTAATGGGCAGTTTATATGCACGGGCTTACCTCCATCCCATGAGACAAATAACTTCTGGCAACAACCACTGGACTTCCAATTTTGCCTTTTCTGATTGTAGAAACTGAATTTTTGTAATTTTGTTAAAAATTAAAGTACTAAATATATTTCTAAATTTGTCATTCAATGATAATAAAGAATAAAATAAAATTTTTTTATTAAATTTACCTCTGAATTTATATTTTTTTATTAAATTTACTTGTGAGCAGTATTTTTACACATTTTTATATCTATGTTTAACTCATTTCTCTTTTATTTGTTGCAATTGGATGAACGAAGAAAATTATACGGTTACAAAACGTATGTAAGAGAAACAAATTTAGATTGACAAAAACGTAATTTTTCCAAAATTTCAAAAATTTTTAAGCCTCCAAATTTTAAAAATAGAAATTCACTTTGGTACGATGATATTTTTATGGAGTGATAATTTTATTTATTTATTTAATTAATTACATTAAATAGAAAGATAAATAAATTAAATAAAAATATAATAATATACAAAAATACTATTTTAAAGTAAATTTGATATAAAAGTATAAATTTAGAAATAAAAAGAGATAAATTTAATATGAAACATCCATTGCATAGGTGTATTTGACAGCTCGGGCAATTGTTAAAATATCAAAAACTTCCCTCCCTAAAATTGAAATCCATCAAGATATTTGTATTTATCCCCTGCTGCCACGGACACAAGACATATATCACATCACGTGCGACTAAAATTCCAATCACAACCGCACAAGTTTTAATACAGACGCCATCCAATGGCACACACTCGTCATACGCTACTAGAACAATTTCGAACATTGAAATCGGGCCCCACATCAAATAGACACGCGTACACATATCATCACTCTTTTTTTTTTTGGTCAAAACATCGTCACTCTTTTAACCATCACCGTTTCTATATAAACTCTGTTTTTTTCACGACTAGACGAATCATTACATTTGGAGCAAAACAAAGAAAAATGGCGGGGAGGTGGTTCACGTACTTTGCTGACGGTTCCTTGCGGTGGCCGAACTTTATGTCGTCCTTGTACTTATCGCCGAGATTGTTGAGGTGGCCGGAGCTGAATTTCTCGATCGTCGACGACGTCGTTTGGAGCTTAATCACTGCGGTTGAGTCCGTCGCTCTGGTATCCATGCTCTGCTTCTTCTTTGTCTTTTGTGGCTGTACTGTTTAGATATTAGTAGTTTCTAGTGGTGGAATCTGGGATCGGCGCTAAGTTTGGGGGAGTAGGGAATGAAGGTAGTAGAGCCGGTAGCATAGATAGCACGTGACATGATAATAAAGCACGTGCGTTGGTTGGGTCATGGAGGATGGCCTCGTGAAGTTAATTTTGTAACTAATGCGCATGTAATTGTGTCGTTGAAGATGCAGTCTGGACTTCGCTGGAAAAGGGATTTCCTTTTTTTTTTAAAAAAAAAAATAATAGATAGAAATGCTTTAATGGGTAACTATTACCAATTTGCATGACAAGACTGTAATTTCATTTGATTGGTTACCATGAAATGAAATGTGAATCCAATATTTACTCATTTAGGCTCTGTTGTTTTTTGAGAAGCTGATTAATAAAATATAAATTATCTTAAAAAAGGCAAGTTTTCTTGCCTATTAGTAAACAATAACAACATTATATTTCTTATTTTAGTAAAACAATAATTATTTTTTCTTTGCCAAGAACTGATTTTAAAAAATATAAACTGACGGATTTATCAACGGATTTGCTATGTCAAATTAAAAAAATTCATCAGTAATTTGTTGATAAATAATTTTATTTTAATTAAAAAATCGATGGTTTATTAATGGAAAGTTTGGCGATAATTTTTTGGGATGACATTTAACTTATCCGTTAGCAAATTTTTATGAATTTTACTCGGCATATCGTCGCTAACTTTTAACAATTATTTTTTTCTTCGTTTCGCCGTTGATTCATCGAAATTTATCACGGGAGTTTTTTTGTTGGTGAGTTAGCATTTTCTTATGGTGAGCTATAGTACAATGCCCATATCATATCAAAAGAACCCAACTTTTTCATCTTGCTAAAGGTCCCTTCCATTGATATCTCCTTTTCTTTTCCTATTTCTACGTATTGTGTATGTGTGTGTAGGGGTGAGTAAAAATCAAATTGAATTGAAAAAATCATCCGAATCGAGTTAGTTCGGTTTATTCTTTTAATAAAATCGGTTTGGTTATGATTTTAAAAAAATTTTGATTTTTATTTTGATTTTTAGATAAAAATAAAAAAATTGAATTAATCAAAGTTATTAATAAATCAAATCAATTTGAATCAAATTATATTTAAAATATATATAATTTAATAAAAACAAATACAATCAAACTAAATTTTTATAGGTTCAGTTTGATTCAGTTTATGAACACATACATTTCTATTTAATTGATTTAGTTTTAAATATAAAAATTTAATTTATTTAATTTTGATAAAAAATTGAACCAATGCTCCCTCCTACGTGTGTGAGTTTGAGTGATAGGGTAATGAGAGTTGGTTTTTTAGGGTGAGGATTTGTAGTGTGGAGATGGAAAGAGGAGGCTTAAAGATGGTGGTGGATTTGTGTTGGTAAGGGAATGATCGAGGAAGGAAGAGAGATTAACGTAGCGGTATATTGGGTATTCTATTTAATTTAAAAATTGATTTTTTAACTGATTAACATAAAAGTGAATTTTCATTGGATGAAAAAATATTTCATTTAATAAAATTAAATATTAAGATAATTTTAATTATTTCTTGAAATTAGAGAGATAAAATAATAATTTTTATTTATAAATCATGATCGATTAAGTATTACTATCCCTAAGTTTTTTTATATTATACTAAAAATTTTTAATTTGATATCTTACATTAAAACATCTTTATGTTTTTATATTTTTAGATCATTTTTTAAAATTCTTTAATATATTAATATGTAAAATTCATATTATTTTTAATTTTTATTTTCATTAACATTTTTAAAATACGCAATCACTGTGTCACTGAATTTGAATAGTAGACCTTAAGGTTTGTTCGAAAAAGTAGGAAAGGAAAAAAGAGCGAGAAAAGAGGGGCCAGAAATAACCTATAAGCGAAATGGGAAAATGGTAAAGTGAATGATGAATTTTTCTCTTACCCCATCATTATTTGGGAAAGTAATAGCAAAATGGGAAAAAAAAGAAAGTGAATGATGAATTTTTATTTTAGAAAAGTGTTAAATATTTTCTCTATATTACGTTTTCTTTCTCTTTTCCTTATTTATTTTCATTGCACTCCTCAAAATAATATAATTTAAAATATAATTTTTTTTTTATAGTTGAAGAATATAATAATAATGTTATTTATATTATATCACATGTCATTATAAAAAGAGAAAGTAAAGAGAAAATGGTATAAAAAAATATTTAGCACTCCTTATCATCTTATAATCACTTGGATTTGGAGGGGAAAAGTCATAAAAATTATATTTTATTATGTAATTAGTAATTTACCCATCAAATAATTTTTTTATCCATTTTTTAACTTTTTAATCAATTTTAATTAGAAGCCTAATTTTTGAATAAAAATTATATTTTTATTATGAAAGTACTATTTTACCCTTCAAATAATTTTCTTTTATCCACTTTTTTAATCCATTTTAATTAGAAGCCTAGAATTTTTCTTTGTTTATTCTTATATGTGCAAAATTTATTTTTTATTATTTTTGATTGGTCAATTAAATTTTCATAAATGTTCTTACTAATTCACATAAATTTTATCTATAAATATAGAGATTAGAGAATATAATGTATGAGTATAAATTTCAATACATTTTAAATTTATATTAAACTTATTTTTTAAATTAATAATGTGAAGAGTAAAATAGTAATTTTGATTTAAAAAGTTATAGTAATTTTGATTTAAAAAGTTTTACTTTCTTCATTTTTTACAATTTTCTAAATAAGGAAAAGAAAATTTCCCCATTTTTTTTCTCATTTCCGTGCTTTTTCCAAATAAAGTAGGAAAAAAAATATTTTTCTCTACATGTTCATTATTTTTTCCACTTTTTTTTCTGTGCTCTTTCTTTTTTTACCCAATTTTTTTTTTTCAAACAGAGTGTAAAACAACATAGTGAGTATGCGGTAGTAGCCAGAGTCACATGAAAACCAGATCTATCAATCCAACATCGTTTACTGTAGGCCCAAGAGCTTCAGTCGATGAGCCAAAATTGATGGAGGAGGAATAGTTGTAGCTGAAGTTAGAGAAGACAATGCTAGATGAGAAGACAGAGTAGTGGAAGACGACGCTACTGCCAATGGTGGAATTGAAAAGTACTTTTAGGGGGCTCACTTGAATTTTCCGGTGACTGACGATGAGATATGAGGAGGAGGAGATGGGTACGAGGAGAAATTTGTTCGGGGGCTGTCGAGACAGAAGAGGGATCTATCCATTAAGAAGTTTTTCTATTTTTTTGTTTTCATTTAATCAAAATGACGTCGTTCCATTCAAGGGAATCACTAGTTTAATGATATTAAAAAAAAAAAAAAAAAATCCCTAAAACAGGGGAGGAGGCTTCTCCTTCTTTGTTAGTCTCCCCTTTCTCCTTGATCGTTGGCCAGCAGCAGAGCAGGGGCTGCTCTTTCTCCACATCACTCCTCGACAATTTCAGAGAGAGTTTCAACCTATGTCAGCCCCCTAATTTCACCACTGGCTACTACCTGTGGAGGAGCAGGACAATTCTTTGATGACGAGGGCACAACGATGATGATTTTAAGGTTGGAGTAGATGCCAATAGTAAAGTCACCACCACAAGAGATTTCCTCAACGAGAACTCGAGGAAAGATGTTGTTAATTGTGTGTCGCCGCAAAAACTATCAATAGCGTTATCAGGACCAACAACACTGAACTTGACTGCACCATTGTAAAGGAAAACTAAAATTAGTTTTCATCATCCATCGATTGCAACATCTACACTATACATCTTATGTCCATCTTCATCAGCCATTGACTACCTAAATCGCCACCACCACTTCTTCCTGCCCAACAACCCACCACCACCTCTCTCTACTGTTTGTCTTCATCAATTATTTATAAATGGTAAGTTTTTACATGATAGATTATTAAGGGCGAGCGAATTAATAATAAAATAGTTCTGTTATTTGAAAAGTATTTAAAGTTTCTGACTAACTTTTTATTATTATTATTTTTTCCAACCAAAACTTTTTATTATTTGACTAACATAAAATCCTATCAAAACTAGATAAGAAACCAATTTGTCAATAGAATAAACATATGAGAAAAGATTATTTAGTATATAATACAAGAAGGTAATACTATTTAGCCCATAAAACATTGGCTCATCCCGTCTTGTTTCATCATTTTGACCCCTTTTTTTGTTTTTTGGGCGGTGTTCCAACCCTGAAATGCAAATCTTCTGAATTGCAGGTACATTTACAATATTTTCAATCCTATGTACGGTTTTTACTTGAATTAGAGATTTTGGACAAAGGCCTTTGGTTGTGCTCTGCTTTCCTCTTCCGTTGAAAGCATGGAACTTATGTAAGATCATTCTCGATCACTATCTATCTAATAAATGGAATTTATGACTTTCCATGGTTGTGATTTTTAATGGATTGGTACGATGATAACTACTTCAACTCAATTGCAACTCTTACATTGATTTTATCAAATACTTCAACTCAATTGCAACTCTTACATTGATTTTATCAAACCTTAACCGTAGTATGCGACCGGTGTTTGCTTCGATTCCATGCAATGCAAGTGAGTGGTTAAGGTCACTTGGCCAAAAACTGACCAGGTCAAACTCGACCTGTTCAAATGTACGACTAGAGATCCAAACTTGTGCAACTTGTAACTAATATTCTTTTAAATTACTAATCTATCCCTCAAACTATATCATCTGTTTCAACTTCCAAGCCGATTCAGTATGGATAAAGCGGTTAACTAAATTTTGTCGATGCAAAAGGTGTTCTAAGCACATGAGAGAGCAAATTTAGGGTTATAAGATTGCATATTGAAATTTCAATTATAATATTTTTGTCAAAAAATAAAAATAAAGAAAAAAAATCTTAATTACCTCCAAATTCTCAAATTTAAATTTTAATTAGAGTCAAATTGACTTAAATAGTAAAAAAAGAATATGACATATTGTGAACATTTAATTATGACCTAAAAAATTAATTAATATTAGGCAGATATTAAAGAAAGATATTTGGTAGATGTTTAAATCAAACTATATAATAGTTTCTGACTTTTCTCCTTTTAGTATACTGGTGCTCAAAGGTCATTAATTCTAGAGGCAAGTACAAATTAGGTATTTTTTTTGCTTGACTTTTACTGATTTTAAGTTTGAAAAATGATCTCTAATAATTAAGGATTGGAATAATTTTTAAGTTTGAAAAATCATGTATAATATTTTAGAAGATGACTATGACTTTCATATGTATAATAATGGAGGACAATGTAAGATATTTAAGAACTGATAAATTTAAATATTCTTTATTTATGTCTACTATCCGATTACTTTTATGGAATCTAGAATTGCAGACATTTACAAGTTTCTATAAGAAAAAGTCATCCTGCAAGGCCAAGTAGACTTTTCATCCAATATGAATGTGAAAGCACCATATGAAAGATTGATTGGAATTTGTTAGTGCCATTTGTGTTATTTATCCTAGTGTCAAGTTCTTTCTTTGTTTTCTAGTAACTAGCAAGGCTTTATAAACACCATATCAAGATTGGAATTTAAAATGACAAGAAATGGCTAGGAATAATCTATTCAACTTACAAACTCTTTTCTTTTTCTCCAAAATTCTGATTACCAAAACATGCAACAAAATATATCTCTTTAGAGAGGCAAGCAATTCTTATGCATCCCATTCAGATCTTCACAACTACCCTTTTGTTGTCCATAAAGAAGACTTACATTTACATGCAAACCAAACTTTGATGTTTCACGTGGAGGGAACACTGCTAAAATCATCTTCTATGTTCCCTTACTTCATGCTTGTAGCTTTTGAAGCTGGTAGTCCCTTAAGAGCTCTTATTCTTTTGCTTTTATACCCCTTAGTTTATTTAGTTGGTGAAGAAATAGGATTAAAGGTTTTGGTTTTCATAAGTTTTGTTGGAGTCAAAGTAGAGAGTTTTAGAGTTGGAAGAACTGTCTTGCCCAAGTTCTTTTTAGAGGATGTTGGTTATGAGGGTTTTAATATGGTGATGGCATGTGGAGAAAGAAATGTAGGAGTTAGTGATTTGCCTAGGGTTATGATTGATGAGTTTTTGAGATATTACTTGGGGATTGAGGATGTAGTTGGAAGAGAGTTGAAGGTGGTTTGTGGGTATTTTGTGGGATTAATGGAAACAAAGAAAGCTAGTATAGCTATTTTCAAGGATAATTTGCGGAAGCAAGAAATAGGCAGTGATGTTATTGGTTTAGCATGCCTCAATAAGTCTTTCGATCAGCTGTTCTCTTATTGCAAGGTACCCTTAAATAAGAAGAGAATAAGAGAGGCCTCTTCTGTTCTATGTTAATATATACTAAAGCTATATATTTCACTAATACAATCAATGTTTTTGTTCTGCATCAGGCAATTCACCTTGTAAGTGAAGCAGAGAAGAGGAGTTGGCACACACTTCCAAGGGAGAAATACACAACACCATTGATTTTCCATGACGGAAGATTGGCTTTCAGGCCAACACCACTAGCCACATTGACAATGTTCATGTGGATTCCGTTTGGGTTCATTCTTTTCCTTATAAGATCAATTCTTGGCCTACTATTACCTTACAACTTTTCTATCCCCATTCTATCTCTCACTGGGATGAGAGGCATCTTGACCAAACCAAAATCTTTCATTTCTCAACTCCACAACATAAAAAGTTCAGAGGGCACACTCTTTGTTTGCAACCATAAAACACTATTTGATCCAATCTATGCTTCAATAGCTATGAAGAAACGCGTAACTGCAGTTACATACAGCTTAAGTAAGGTTTCTGAACTGTTTGCACCAATTAAGACAGTCAGATTAACAAGAAATAGAGAAAAAGACTGTCAAATAATCAAGAAACTGCTAAGCCAAGGTGACCTTGTTATCTGTCCAGAAGGAACTACTTGTAGGGAGCCTTATTTGCTAAGGTTTAGCCCTTTGTTTGCTGAGGAAAGCAATAATATAGTTCCTATGGCCATTGATATTGAAGTTAGCATGTTCTATGCAACTACAGCAAGTGGGTTTAAGTGCTTAGACCCTGTCTTACTCCTGATGAATCCACACATCACTTGTACCTTTAAAATTCTTGACAAGTTACCAAAGTTGATAACATGTCAATTTGGAGGAAAATCAAAGTTTGAGGTGGCTAATTATGTGCAGGCACAGATTGCTAAGGCCTTAGGATTTGAATGCACCAGTTTGACAAGGAAAGATAAGTACAAGTTCTTGGCAGGTAATGAGGGAATCATCTAGCAGTTTAACACCATGCTTAGTATATGCTTATGTGGTAAGCATTATCCTCTACCAAGTTATTGTTGAGGAGAGTGATAGGAAACTAATTGAATGTATGCATTTATGGCAGTTGCAATTTTTTTTGGCAATTATTATAATTAGATGATATTTGTCATTGCTATATACAGAATGTGATTTTAGTGTGATCATGATCAATGACTAGAAGGAAACGTGTTTGGCCAGCCTTTCTTGGTTTCATACCTTTCTTATGTGGCAAGTCTAATACACTTTGGGAAAAAAGAACCGATTGTTTCTTGGCTTGCTTTGGTCTGAAGTGACTGTGATTCACACCCTAATCCAAATATTTAATATTCGATGGAAACATTACAAACCTAATATTAGACAATGTTGACAAATCATGCAGAATTAAGCATCAAATCATGCATACTGAAAAGAAAAGATTCGGTGAAAAATGGATGCTAGAAACAAACAAATAACACCAAACTTAATCATCAAAAAGTTAACACAATAACAGAATTCTTTGTGGCCATCTATTTCTAATGGAAGCTAGCTAGAAAGTTCAGGTATCCACCATTTACCTCAGCAGCAGTAGACTTCAACCCACACGCAAGTGAACAAAAGCCAAATATGTGATATCTAGCATTTGCATCTAAAATAACCCCACAAGATTATGGAAATCTATTATATTGTAAAGGCAACCAAGTCAAATTTTTTTTAAAACTCAATGTTTTATTTTCCGCAGCTTAATCCTATTGCTAATATTTAAATAGAAGCGTTGAAAAAAAATTAAAATAAAGGTGGACTGGATTCAATTCAAAGTGAATAGGAGGTGAAAAAAGCAGAAATTAAATGGGTATGTTTTAGGGGAGAAATTTATTTATACATGCTGTATACATTCAATTAATAAAATAATAAAAATTAAATTTAAAAAATGATATTTGTGTCTTTATATTTGAGAAAATAAAGCATGTTATAATAATTTCCATTGATAATTAAGAGTGATTATTTGAATGTCATTTATTATATACGTATTTTATTTTCTATGAAGTCATTTTTTTCAGTGCCAAAATACAAAAGAAACTAGTCATAAATCCGCACATTAAGCTGAATGATTATAACAATAATTTTTAAATAAATTAAATATTTATTTGTATTAAATAATTAGTTAATTAATTTGATGATTAATTATTATTCTATTAAAAGTTATTTGTTAAGTAAATAAAATAATAAAATAAATTTCTTAAAATTTATAATTATGTATAAAGTTAGTTATAATAAAATATTATCTATTAATTTATATTTTTAATTTTACGTGGCATAATTTCAAAAATTTAAATGAAGTCATTTTTGATAATTAATCAAATAAATACTATGAAGTATTTCATAATTAAAAATAAATTAATATATTATTACAAATTATATATGCATATAGGAGATAATTACAATAAAAAATTATTTATTGATTCATATCTATAATCTTGTGCAATATAGTTTGAAGAGGAAATTTATTTAATTTGAATATAAGTAATTTTTGATAATTTATTACATTGTCGCTATCTCTTAAATACTCAAATTTTTGAACAATTGATAAATTTTAATTTTAATTTTTTTAATTTTTAGATTTATTAATTTTATGTTTAGAAATTATTTAAAATTTTTACTTCTTAAAAGTTTCTAATTTTCTGTTTGTAAATTTTTTGTTCATATTATTTTAACTTTCTATTTAAAACTTTTACTGTTTAGATTTTTTTTAATTTTTATATTTAGAAGGTTTTTTTCATATGACAGTTAGTTTTTTTAAATTTCTTGATATAGTAGTTTTTTATAATATAATATAAATAAAATAATATACAAGTTAAAATATATACAATTATTTGATAAATGATAAATAATTATTTAAAATTAATTTTAAAACTAAAACTAATAATATATATTAATATTTTTAGTTTTATGTCTTTTAGAAATAATACAAACCCTCTTAAACTTAAGATAATAGATATAAAAACTTATTTAGGCTGAATTTAAAATTTTATTTATATACTAATTTAAGAAAGAAAATTGCTATAACACTTTTATTTTTTTGTGTAAAAATACTTCTATCATTTTAAATTCAATTTTAAATATTTTATTGTTACTTATATACACCTAAACAAAAATCTGATTCTATTTTTTTTCAAAAGAAAAAAACGACTAGTCGTTTCTGGCATATTAAACCCCATAACAGCTGTTGCTTTCGGCTAAGAAGAGAACAGGGCAGAGGTCGAGGGTTTATGCTATTTGGGTGTGATTGCAGAGGGAGAGATTGGAGGATGGCATTGATCCAAATAATCAAAAACGTAAGGGTACTTCCAATCCTAACACCTACACCTTTGTTCTCCTCTTCCTCCTCCAGATTCTTCTCCAAATCCCCAGCGTACATAGGTAACCGTTTCTTCGTTACACATGTTCTTGATTTTCGAATTTATTCGGTTTGGGTTTTGTAGATTTTGTGGTTAAAGATTTGTTTATTGTTCAAAGTTGGAAATTTGGTTCTGTCTTGCGAAATTGGAGAAGGGGAACAACTGGGACTTGGGAAAGTTGAGTTTTTTTGGGGTTTTATATAATTCAACTGGGCTATTAAGAACAATTTGGACGTGTATATATGTTTTTTATTGTTCATTTATGTTGCTTGGAAAGGAAGATTAAGATTAGGTGTTCTTAGTTTAGATAAGATACAAGGCTAGGTCAATGAACGATTTTTGCATTTTTCTTCCACATTATTGGATTCCATGTGATTCATTCAAGTGGGTTTCATGATATAAGAGATTAAAAATAATACTGAATATTTAATTCTATGTTTATTTTGTTTGATAGGCTTTGAAAGATTCAATATAGATTAAGGTTGGGTTTAGGTTGCTTCTCTCCTCTTTTCCAGAAAAAAAAAAAAAGAAAGAAAAGCTAATTAAGCGGAAGATATATGTTAAATCAATTCAAACGTTAGAAATGTGTTTGAGAGGGTACTGTGTTTACTGCAGTGAAGGTTGGAATTCTGGAGTTCCTAAATGGAATAGGTAAAGGAGTTGAGGCCCATGCAGCCAAGCTTGAATCTGAGATCGGTGACTTCCACAATCTTCTTGTTACACGGACCTTGAAGCTCAAGAAGCTAGGCATCCCATGCCAACATGTAATTATTCTCAATTCTCTACATACTTTGCTCATATGTACAGGTGTCTGTGCATGTTCCTCATAGTTATGGTTCATCATCGTTTATATTGTTTAAAGTTTTCACAGTCGGGAATTGAGATTGTAAATTTCAATTGGAAGTTACTGAAATATTGTTTGCTTTCAGCCTTTTTAGGGATATCGCTCCTTACACCATGAGTCAAACCATCCACATGGTTGATAGCTCTGGCTAAGCACTGTAGCTAAAATAATTTGTTGTTTTCTTCTGTTCTCAGATGTCAGTTGATCTTGTTGTTTGTATGATGTATTTTGTGATCACTTTAATGACGAAATATGTCTTGAATATAAAGTGAAATTGAGATTTTATTTTGATAATTTATGAGATTAAGTTAGTGGGTGATGCAATTGATTTGCACATTTTTCCTTTTCCTGATTACATCCTCCACTGGTAGAGCCCATAGGATCTGTAACTTATAAAATTTCCTGATCTCATTTGCAAAAAGCGATCTTAATCAGACTTGAGTTCAAGATATCTTACTTTCAGTAATGTTTTCATTTGAGCTTGAGATCAAGTTTCTTGCCTTTTGGCTTAACTTTCTTTCTTATGTTCACGAAGTTGCATTCATGAAATTTTTGTGTAGTAATTCTGTAACCTCTATCCCATTTGAGCTTGAGATCAAGTTTCTTGCCTTTTGGCCTAACCTTCTTCCTTATATTCAGGAAGTTGCATTCATGAAATTTTTGTGTAGTAATTCTATAACCTCTATCCCAATATTGCATGTCAGCACATGATCTCAATAAAATTTTGTGATCTTTGTGTTATTCTTCTTTTTTTTCAAAAAAAAAAAAATTCTGATCGAACAGTGAAGTCCTCTGTAAGGGACATGTCAGTGAAATTTATGGCATGATTTAGGTTGTGAAGAGCTCTGATTCTGTACAGAGCTGAATATCTGCTATTACGAGGACTTATTTGAATGGTGAACTACTTCACATGCATGCCTTCAGATTATGTGGAAAACTTGGTTTAGATTGGCTGACACCAAATTAGGTTGTAGATCTTGCATCAATGGCTCAAATTGATCATGATAGTGCAACCTTTGGTTTTAGTGCCAAGCATATGCTTTGAAGAGTCACAATAGGTAGTGTATTACTTTCATTGACCTTACAGATGTTTATTTTTGGTTTTTCAGAGGAAGCTGATTTTGAATTATGCCCACAAGTATAGAATGGGGCTCTGGAGGCCTAGAGCTGATCGTGTAAAAGTGAAACAAGCTTAGCAAGCAAGTTCTTCGAGGACAAGATGGTTGTTTGCATCAACACGGCTGATTGACATTACTATTTGTAGAGTTTGATCTCATGAAATGTGTTGTCCTTCACTTTCTTGGACTGTTTAGTTCAGATCCCAAAAAAAAAATTTGTTAAGTGGATTATGTTTCGTATTAAATTATTAATCATTATGTTGACTTTGGTGGCTAGCTCCTAGTTTTGCAGAATCATAATTCCATTCTTCAAGAGTCGATTCAGGGGCAGATGAGGTGAAATAATCTTTTCCTCCCTTTGTTTTTGAACTGTTAAGCGCCACTGAATTGATTATACGCAAAGTTATGATAATGGCAAAATAGTTGAATTCTCAAGTAGTTCCCCATTCTTATGGTCATGTTTCGACTATTCTTCTATTTGCCCAAGTTGGAAATTTAGAGTGAACTTTTTTTTTCTTCACCAGTCTGGTTTTGCATGCTTGCCAGGGTTTATTTTATGATTGGAAGTGTAGTACTACGCCATGCAAGCACGAAGAGCAAGAAACCTCTCACCTACACCTCAAATAAATAAAGCATACGCACTATTTCATAACAACTTAAGATCCCAAATTATTGATAATTTATTTTCAATACAAAGTTAATTTGATATATAGGAAATAATGAAATGTAAGAATCACTTGAAGCAACTAAATACTTAACCTCCTAAAAGCAATCCTCTTTTTGCATTAGATCTCTTTTATAAATTTATCATTTATAAATTGAGAAAATATATAGTTTATTAATAATTTAAAATTTTAGTAAATATTATTTGCAACATTACAAATCTCAATGAGATGAAATTGTACTTATGAAATCAAATCTGCATATCATTTCTACATTAAACTTGAATGAAATCAAATCTACGTTTTATATGTATATTAAATTTGAAAATCTCACGTTGATCGATCTCAAATTTACAATCTTAAAGTTTTATTTATCAATCAAAGAATTAAAAATATAAATGTAAAACTTTTATTTATGAATCAAAGAATTGAAAATGCAAAACTATATAAAAGATCATATCATCGTCCATGCTTGATATACCTTTCGTTACCCCATTGCTCACTCCAAGAATTTTGGCCTCAAAAATCTCTTCAAAAATATATGGATCTCTTCCACAAGCCATAAAGAGGAGAGAATAATTTCCAAAAGTCCATCATTTATTGGTCCATAATAAATCTCCTGGAATTATAAAATATTTAAAAATAAAATTTTAGATGCATTAATAATAATAATAAATGACTATATATATATATAACGTTAACACTAATCTTTTTCTACTTCAAAATATATCAATACATGAGATTATTATTCTAAGTGTCGAATCAACTCATTTTCGTTCATCGTTGGATTTGCCCACACATGTTGAAAGTCCATATTGATTGTTTGATTAAATAAAAGTAAAAAATAAATAAAATTTATTAGTTTAAATTTAATAAAAAATTAAAAAAATTATCTATGTAAAAAGAAACAAACTAGTTTCATTTGGCAACAACTCCTTTTTTTCATTTGGTAGGATACGCTTCTTTGAAAGTAATCATTCATTGTTGAGCACAAATATGATTAAATGATTTTTCTAGAAAATCCAATATGATTATGATTAAATGGTTTTCTGACACAATCCAATATTTATTGGGCAAAAAATTGAAGCTAAGCTTCATTCACATTTTATAGTTTGTATGTATACTCATAGATGGTGGTAAGAGTAACTATCCAACAAAAGTGATACAAATCAAGGAAATACTAAACAGGAAGATACACTTTAACTCAAAGGACCAAGGACAAAAACTCGCCTCAAGAAGTTCAAAGATGTTTTAGAAATGTTCATGCAAGAAAAAGTTAATAAAGTAAGCCTTGAAACAATCATTGAAGCAATTCATGAATCTTCTCAAGGGCAAAAATTATCATTTTATACTTTCATTTCATATGTGGAACTTTAAGATAAACTCTATAAGTCCAACTCTATAAATCGAAAAAATTGCACAAAAAATATTTTAGAAGATTATAAGGTTTTAGAAAGTTCTAAGAAATTCTAGAATATTCTAAGAAATTTTCAAGAACATTTCAAATATTTTTTGGTGAAAAAACAATATTCCTAAAGAAGGGAGGCAACACATATGGTAAAAAAGATCAATAAAATCAAGTCAAATATCTTTCAAGATATGCAAAATCTTAAGAATATTCTTTTTGTTTTCCCCTTTCTTTACCAGATTCTACTTCCTTTTAGAAAATGATTCCTTTTGTTTCTTGAATTAACTTACTAGATAATGTTTTAGGAAGACGACTATATTCCTATTTATTTCTAAAATAGGATTTACATCTTTTATTCCTAGTTAGTAAAACATTGTAATGTCTATAAATAGGTCATTCCAACCATATTTTTGGCATGTAATTTTGATTAATAGAATTCTGATTTCTTGTGAGAAATTATTTTTCTCTTTGGTTTTTAAAGAATTTGGTGAGCTTATTTAAGTGAGGGCTTAAATAGTTTTGCAAACTTGTTTAATTCTAAACTTAATTGACTTAGTTTTTTTAGGTTTGGTCTTAGACACCCTATAATTTTTTGTAACTTAGGTTATTAGATACAAGTTATCTAGAAGTCAAGTTAAGAATTAAAGTTCTTTGCTTGATTCTTGAACGTTCCTTGGGCAAATGTAACAACATTGAATATGAGTTTGGGACAAGTTACCTACATTCGTATCAAAGAGAGATCAATATCTATAAACAAATTTCTCTTTTATCAGTTACTCAAATCCATAATATTATAAGTTTTAGATGCAAAAAGACAAAGTTGACAATCTTTTAATATTGTAACTGTTCAATTTAGAGATTTATAAATGTTTGAGCCAGACTAAAATTTCGGGAAATAACTAATGTTACCCCTTATGGCATATTTTGCAATCATAAATTAGGATACAAATTTGCACTAAAAATAATTATTTTTAATTAAATGTTTTAGATGGGTGATCAATTCATAAATCACATCACAAACTATCATATGAATGCATAAAATTAAGAAATAGTTAAAACATTCACATATTCTTATCTTAGATTCCAATAAGTTGAATCTTGGTGTCATATTCATTTACCTTATTCAATGACTTGAAACAAAAGAAAACTCTCTTTTATCCAAGAATTCAATAGTTAGAACTACAAAAAAAAATTGGATAATTATTTCTTATTGATGGAAGGGTAACAAGATTGTAAAATAATCAATGTGGTCACAACAAGAAAATCAAGAAATTTGAGAATAAGAAGTATACCTAATATAGAGATAAAGAAAATGTATGTTTTAGGACGTAGAGAAAGAAATAGAAGAATGAGCAGGGAAATTTAACTATATAAGTGGATATTAAACAGTGTTATGACAAGAAAATCAAGAAACTTGAGAACAAGAATAATAATAAGAAGTAGACCTAATCTGGGGAAAAAGAAAATGTATGTTGTAAGATGTAAAAGAGAAAGAAGAAGAAGAAATGAATCAAGAACATTCCCTTATGTTTTCTTTCCTTCCCACCTTGATATTACTCTTTTTTGCAAGCTTTTAAAGCACACATGGATCGTAAAGATCACTTGAAGCAATTAAACACTTTAACCTCCTAAAAGCAATTTTCTTTTTGCATTAGATTTCTTTTATAAATTTACCATTTACAAATTGGAAACTATATGATTTATTAATAATTTACAATTTTTTTAAATATTATTTGCAACATTATAAATCTCAATGAGATGAAATTGTTCTTATGAAATCTAATATGCATATCATTCCTACATTAAACTTGAATGAAATCAAATCTACATTTCATTTGAATGAAATCAAATTTACATTTCATTTGAATGAAATTAAATCTACATTTCATACGTACATTAAATTTGAAAATCTCATATTGATCGATCTCAAATTTACAATCTAAAATTTTTGTTTATCAATAAAAAAATTTAAAATATAAATGTAAAACTTTTATTTATGAATCAAAGAATTGAAAATGCAAAACTATGTAAACGATCATTTCCTCACCTAAGCTTGATATACCCATCATTACCCTATTGCTCAACCCAAGAATTCTGACCACAAAAATCTCTTCAAAAGTATACATAACTCTTCTATAAGTCATAAGGAAGGGAGAATGATTTTCTAAAGGTTCATCATCATTTATTCGTCCATAATAAATCTCCTAGAATGGTATAATATTTAGAAATGAAATTTTAGATGTATTAATAATAATAATAACAACAACAATAATAATAAATGACTATATATATATATATATATATATATTAACATTAACCTTTTTCTACTTTAAAATACAAAGATAGATGATAATGATTGTTATTGCAGATTGTTATTCTAAGTATCGAATCACCTCATTTTCATCCAGTGTTGGATTTGCCCACACATTGAAAGTTTGTATCAATTGTTTGATTAACTAAAAACAAACAATAAGTAAAATTTATTAGTTTGCATTTGATAAATAATTAAAAAATTAGATAAGTAAAAAAAACAAACTGTCTTCATTTGGCAAACAACTCCTTTTTTCATCTAGTAGGATACTCTTCCTCAAAAGCAATTTCACTTTCAGTCATCAATTATAGATCACGAACATGATTAAATGATTTTTCTACACAATCCAATATAAATATGATTAAATGGTTTTCCTACGCAATCCAATATTTATTGGGCTAAAAATTGAAGCTGAGCTTCATTCACATTTTCTATTTTGTAAACAAACTAATAGGTGGTGGTGAGAGTAATTGTCCAACAAGAGTTTGCAGCAACAGAGGCCAACATGTATAAACAAATTTCTTTTTTATAAATTACTCTAATCCATAATATTATAAGTTTTATGCAAAAAGGCAAAGTTGAAAATCTTTCAATATTGTAATTGTCCAATTTAGAGATTTATAAATCTTTGAACCATACCAAAATTTTGGAAAATAACTAGCTCTACCCTTATGGCACATTCTACACTCATAAATTAGGATATGACTTTACACTAAAAAATAATTATTTTTAATTAAATGTTCTAGGTGGGTGATCAATTCATAAATCATATCACAAATTATCATCTGAATGGATAAATTAAGAAATAGTTAAAACATTCTTATATTGTTACCTTAGATTCAAGCAAGTTGAATTTGGGTTCCATATTCATATACCTTATTTAATGACTTGAAACAAAAGAAAACTTCCTTTTATCCAAGAATTCAATAGTAAAAACTGCAGAAAACTCTCGTTAATATCCAAAATCTAGATAATTATTTCTCATGGATGGAAGTGAGTTATGATCAAGACTGTAAAATAATTAATGTGGTCACAACAAGAAAATCAAGAAATTTAAAAACAAGAACAAAAATAAGAAGTATACCTAATATAGAGAGATAAAGAAAATATATGTTTAGGACGTAGGGAAAGAAAGAGAAGAAAAGGCAAGGAGATTTAACTATATAAGTACATATTAAACATTGTCATAACAAGAAAATCTAGATACTTGTGAATAAAAACAATAATAAGTAGACCTAATATGGAGAAACAAAATAAGTAGACCTAATAATAAGTAGACTTGATATGGAGAAAAAAAAAATTGTATGTTTTAAGATGTAAAATAAAAAGAAGACAAAGGAATGAACTAGGAGACTTAATTGTATTGTAGATTTTAAACGTTCCTTTGCCTTCTCTTTCCTTATCACCATGATATTACTCTTTTTTATAGTTTTTGAAACACACATGCAATTAGGTTGAGCACAGTTTGATCCAAATCAGAGAATTATAAATTTTTGAGACTAAACTAAAATTTTGAAATTTTAAAAATGAAAAACTGGTACCATTTAGAATTTTCAACTCACTTTAGTTCAATCTCGTATTTTCAGTTCGGTTCTTCAAAAACTTGAGAAAATTAAATTAAATTCTTTGACTCTTTCAGAAAGATTAGTTCGATTTGACACCTATTCAAGTATTCGGTTATTTCAATTTAATAAAAATTAAACTTTTTATTTTTAATTTTTGTGAATCAAAATAAAATAAATTTAGCATTTCTCACTTTTAATCATTTAAAGATTAAAATAAATAAGTGATAATTTAATAAATAATAATTTATATATTAAATATTAAATTGAAATTATTTTCTATATTTACTACTAATTAACAACTTATAATTAATAAATAATCTAATTATTAGTTATTAAAAATAGTCATGAATACTCTAAAAAAAGAATAGTAATTATTAGTAGTACATACTAATTGAATGAGTTAACTAATAAATTAATTATCAAAATACTTATTTAGTTATATATATATATATATATATATATATATATATAATGCTTATGTCATATTTTAGTTAATATCAAATTGGTTAAATTTTAATCAAACTTTAGCATAAAAAAGTAATGAATTTAATTTTATAATTATTCAATAACATAATATTTTATGTTCAATAGAAAAAAAATTGCACATTCGTAGACAATCATTTGAAATGTCCAATAAATTGTTTTTTATTAGTTTTTATGAATTTAAATATAATTATGTTTTATGTTATTACAAAATTATGTACATTAGAAATATATTTTCGTTGATTATATGTTGATTAATTTTTTAGTTGAATTTAGATATTATTAATATTATTCATCGAAATAAAGTGAGTTTAGTTTCAAAAAAATTTATTTTTTTAATACATAAATTTCATAAATTTAGAGAATCGAACCCCAAGGGTATTTAAACTCAAAAAAGATTTATTTTTTTTAATACATAAATTTCATAAATTTAGAGAATCAAACCCAAGTGTATTTGATTATCTAGCTTTATTAGATTGTATTTCAATAGTTTAACTGCAGATGAACAAATTACGGTGATGTTTTTCCTTTAATTTGGGGTGTGCATTATCAATAATTAAAATTGTATTTTTAAAAGAAACTAGTTTAATGGGTGTTTGAACCCAAACAAAGCAAAAAAAAAAAAAACATTAATTTAACGACTGATAAGTCAAAAAATTTTCTTTGGCTGCGTTAGGTTGAGCTATGTTCCATCCTTTAAACATTGAGTTCAAACTCTAATGAGCTTCAAATATTTAAGTTTGAGATTTATGAATTTTGAATGAATTTAATAAATAATATTATAAGATCTTAAAAATTATTTTCTAAATTAAAAGTACATAATTATAATATTTTACTTAGTTTCAAAAATAAAGCCCATTACCCTAAAAAGCATAAAAACTTACAATAATATACTACAATTAAATCCTAAAAATGAACTTAATCTACTCAATCAAATTTTAATAAATATAAAAATTAATATCTTGCCTAATAAAAAATTTATCATTTCTCTCTATTATCACTCAGTTATTTGGACATAATAGTTAAGTCACATCAATCTAATAAATTAAATTTTTACAATTAAAATTATTATTCTAAAAAGTGCATAATTATAACTTTTTACTTTCTAAAGAACAAATAAAAATCCTATCACCCCAATGATGTAGTATAATAGTTTACGACAACATACCATTAAATATTAAAATATAAGCATAACCTACTCAATTAAATTTTAATAAAATATTAAAACTAAAATATCATATCATAAAAATTTACTGTTTTCTCCATTTTTTTTTCTTTCTCATCTCAGGCGCTCTCACTCAACTTTGGATTGAACAAAAATAATATAATTTGATCGTTAAAACATAACAGAGTTAGTTGAAGATAATAATATATGAAAAGTTAATAATAAAAACTAAAATTAAGGATCGAGTCTGGTAAATAACACTGACCATTTTTTATTACATGAAACCCAATATATATTAATATTCTCTAAAAAAGTTTGGGAGACAGGAGATATTTTAGAAACATTTAAAAGATCAAAGCTATAAAATTCCACATACATTTAAAATTTTTTATAAAAGTTTTGGGCCAAAAGATATCTTAGAAAAAATTAGAGGCCAAGACTATCCCTGGAAAGAGCTGAATATGTGCTATTATGAGGTTTTATCTTAACGGTGAACCACTTTCACATGAATGCCCTCAGATTATGTGGCAAACTTGCTGGTTTAGATTGTCTGACACCAAAATTAGGTTGGAGAGCTTGCATCAATTGATCATAATAGTGCAATTTTTGGTTTTAGTGCCATTTTTTTTTCTTTTTTTTTTTTTGGAATTGGAATGCTTCGAAGAGTCGAAATAGGAAGCGCATTACTTTTATTGCTTTTACAGGTTTTTTTTTTTGGTTTTGCAGAGGAAGCTGATTTTGAATTATGCCCACAAGCATAGAATAGAGGCCTAAAGCTGACCGTGTGAAAGTGAAATAAGCTCCAAGTATGCAAGTTCTTCGAGAACAAGATGTTTGTTTGCATCAACACGGCTGATTGACATTGCTATTTGTAGAGTTTGATCTCATGAAATGTCTTTTCCTTCACTTTCCAATGAAACCTCTCAACTACACCTCAAACAAATAAATCAGATACCAGTGACGTGCCATCCAGATTTTACATTTGATTTCCTTGCTGTATTTTGTCTGCAACTCCAGATTACAGAACCATATTTCTTTTTAAATTTGCTTAAGTGGAGTTAGATCCTGTGTTCATCTCTTCTTTTGGGTTTTTCTCTCGTAAACTTCTATCTTCAAAGAACCAGGTTTTTTCCTTCAACATTTCACCTTTTGACCAAAGCTACAGCTGTCCAACGAGGCCTCATCATCCAGCTCTTTGTTGCATATTAGCCAGCTCTATAGGTTGCTGTTTATGTTTGATGGTTTATCATTATTATCTAAATAACAAAAATAAAAACAATAATATGTAAGATAGAAAATGGATTAATGACCAACAAACATATATTCTGCAGTATTCGGAAAAATTCACACAGGAGCATTCACATCAGCCATTCCCTAATGCAATTACTATAACTCAACAAAAGCTCCATCCCAACCACTCCGTGAAAATTTTGCTATTAAAGTTTGAGAGTTTAAATCTTTACAGTGCTATTAGAATAGATCCAGGTCATACCACTTAACTTCAGATGTGGGTTAATCAGGGTTGTTAGAAAGCTGCAGTGTGGTTTTGGATTTCACTGGTAAACGTTGAAATATTCAAGTAGAGCCACACTATAAAGTTACAATATTGCCATCATTGCATGCTTAGAAGATCCATCTAATGCTAACTCCCCAATTGTGCTTCAAGTAAACTCAAACTCTTGCCATAAATATTTGTAAATCAAAGTTATGGATCCTTTCGCACAGACTGTTAAGAAGACAGACACAGAGATGATGATGGCAAATGAAACTGTTCTCCAAACAGCTAATGCTACATATTGAGCAACAAAAGCAGTTTCCAAGGTCAAGTATCACATGATAAATAAGAGAAATAAAGCTAAACCTGAAAACAAACATCTTGAAACTTATCCTCTACAAGAAACAGAACCCTAAAAGGCAAACATGGGATCTTTGCAATAGGCTTTAATTTATGTAAAATGATGAACGAAACACAAGAAAGAAATAAGAAAACCAGGATTACCTATGTAATGCAAATCAAAAGCTGAGCACATCCTAAGGCATCATCGAACACGGGAGCCCAAGAAACCTGAAATTGACATTAATAAGAATACATATTAAGACTTGAATGGTATTTCCATTGTCCTAATAAATATAAGTGGGACTTGTGTTTGATCAACAAAGGTCTAGTGAATGGAGACATTGTCAAATTCATTTAATACGCAACATCTTCAGGATCATTTACCTCATCTCCCCTCTTTTATTATTGTAAATTAGTCAGCATTGAAAGAAAGACAATGTTACCTTGAAAAATTATTATGCAGAAGAAGACAACGGTAATGACCATAGGGAAAAAAGTATTGCTCGAAGATGATGCCTTCTCTGCCCTCTTTTTCTTCAATGCCTTTATTCGTTGAATCCTCGCGTGCTTCAACCTTGCAAGCTCAGACATTTCTCTAAGCAACTTCACATCTGCCGCATGCAATGATGAACCCCTAGGAGGCAGAGGTGGTTTAGCACTCCTCTTTTTCTTTTTCTCCTTAGCCACTCCATTCTCCGTCCTATTTTTCACCCTTTCCCCTCTCTCACCTACTGATATCTCCAAATTCTCATTAGAACTCAATGTATCACCACTTGAACTCGACTCATCACCATTCCTGATCATTCTAATGGAGCTCAAAGATCCAGTCTCTAGCCTACCAAGCTTATTGTCAGCTTTTTGACCGCCCGGGCTCGATCCTTTAACCTCATCATCCTCGGTGGAAGAACTCCCACCAATTTCCAGATCAACTATGCTATTACTTCTCCTAATGTATAAATTATCCATACATGCTCTTCTCTATATATTCTTGGCTCTAAGAAGACAATAAGCTAAACCTTTATCATTAGAGCAAAACCCACAAATCCCTTCGGAGAAACAATCAAGGCAGTCAATTTGAAGTTCGTAATGCGAGGAATTTGTTCAACAGAACCCCAAATAAACACAAGAAGCCATTGTTTTAACCCAAAAGATTAAAAGCTTTAAGAAAGTCATGATTTTTATTTGCCCATTTCGTCTACCTGCTAAACCATTAATCAATAAACCAAAACAACGTTAAAATAATTGAGATCTAGAGATAATGCAAAGATGATCCTCGCCTAAAAACCCAGAGAAGAAAAGCATGCACTCAGCTGAATCTAATCACATAGTAAATGTCATATTCTTTTTTTTTTTTATAGGATGCATGAAAAGTGTTTATTTAATGATTTTCCTTATCATTATTAATTTCTAACGGATCGAACGGAACGAGAAATAAAAGAAATAACAGAATGAAAATATGGTGAAAATTAGCTCATTACCATTTTCAAATGGTCGAAGATAATTTGCGCAGAGAGGCCTCGAATCTGGAAATGGAAGCCCAGCTCAACGCCAAAACAGACCGTTTGTTGGTTGTACTAGGCGCGTCCAATTTAATTGCATCGATTTTAAGGCAATATTATATGTCCCTCTTAAAAAAATAAAAAAAGAGTAATATTATAGGTCATTGTTTGAAGCTTTTTGGCCAAGATGAAATAGCAATTATCTAAAGTATTGGATTTCAACTATTTTCTACATTGGATTTGGGTATAATTGTTAGTGTTTAATATATATATTTTTATAATATACATGTCAAGAGAAAGAATATTTATGAAATTTTTTAAATTTTATAAAATTAAAATTAAAATATTAATTTCTATAAAGAAAGAATATTATAAAATCTTTTTAAAATTATATATATATATGAAAAATGAGTAAGAAAAATAAAATAAAAGTGATTTTTTAAAAAACAAAGAGTTTAGATAATTTACCCTACGTGCAGTCATCATAAAACCCATCTTAATCTCAACCTCTTGACAGCGTTGAAATTTACATGCAGTCAAAATTTTTACGTGGAAATTCTACACATTTAATTTAAGTTTTTATATTGACGCTCTTAGATTTAGTAGGCAAATAATTCTTCTAAACTACATAACATTAAATTATTTTCTTCTTTTTAATTTTTTTTATCAAATTAATAGAATATTTTATGAACTAAAAGGATTTTATTAAAAAAATTAGTCTTCAAATTCTTAATAAGAGTAAGAAAAACAATCAAAATATAAATTCTTAAGGTTCACTTTGAGCCCAATGTGAGTTTTATGTTCTGCATAGTTATCGACCAGAAACCATATATATCTTTTCAGATTTTCCTAATCATTAAATTTCACATTCCATATTAACCCCCTTATTCCATCTAAATGAAATAGACATCTTAATATGTTGATTATTCCAATTAAGGAAAACTCCCCGACTACAATTGGTGTAGACAATCTTCCAAAGGAAGAGGGTCCTCCAAAAACCGGCATCAAATAATAATGAACTAGAAACATTTCAATTTGCATGATTATTCCAGCTAATAACTCTAAACTAGAATTGGCATGTAGACTAATCCTACTAGGAAAACTTTGAACTAGAACTGGTGTGGACGATCTCCAGCAGAAGAGCGTCCTCCAAAAATTGGCGTATGCCGCTATCTGCGATGGGCACACGGTATTCTTTAGTAAAAGGCGAAAGAATAGTTCGCTATGTGCTCACCGCGCGGCTGCGTGCATTTACACGAGGAAATTCTTACTCTTTTAAAGGCACTGGCTTATTTCCCGTTTCTCTCTTTATCGATGTGGGATTTTCGGGGCGTAAAATAAACTTTATGCCCACCCACACTAAAATCTCGTACTGCTCTCGCACTCTTCGCTTTGGAACTCTAAGACTTTACAAACCCGACCTCCAAATAGAAATGAGCTTCCTTTATAATAGTTCGGATTGGTACCTTGGAATCTGAATTAAAGGTGATCCATTAGCTGCTAAAATCTCGTAATAACCAACATGTTTCACTTAGCTTCCAACTAGGCGAAAGGGTACATCTCTAAAGACCTTTTGCTGTTCAAAATCAAGATTCATGGTTGATTATTGTAAACCAAAAACTACATTGCTACTTCCTTGTTAAACATTCATTGCCCTAAAAGTTGCTACTTCTTCTGTTCTATGATTTTTTCTTGGAAAAACATTGCTTGTTGGTTGTGTTCAGGGAATGTGAAATGGATATAACGAGCCTTGCTAAGGCTGGGTGGATGAATGAACCTCTCTCTCTCTCTCTCTCT
>CATIWR010136558.1:0-36956 GCA_949677035.1 Omphalea diandra | reverse complement strand
TATATATATATATATATATCTAAATCTTTAAAGTAAACTGGACAGATTTTGTATTAAATGTCTGTCAAACTAATTTTGTGGTTGTGAATTTTCATTTTCGCTATTAAATACCTGTCAGACTAATTTCGTTGTCATGAATTTTCATTTTACGCTAAGAAAGCTGAAGTTGTAGTGGAGAACCTCATTTATATCTAACAGCTAGTCCATGTGGCATATTGTTATTGGTCTTTCAATAAAAATAGCCATTGTGATCAACCAAAAGTCACGGTAGTGATTTAATTTCTTTTTGGACGCGACTGTGATCACGAATCCTTTTGTTTGATAAGAAGAAAATGCTTTAACAAGTAGTAGTCTTTAAAGCTATTTCACACTCGTGAATTTTGATATGTCAACGGATATGTTGGACACTTTGCGAGCTTTGGTTATGGACCTGATTCCCTTCAGTCAATTATAAAAGTCGTGATTGCAATTAGCAACACGATGGTCACCGCAAATTTGACTATTTGAATATCATGTTTTTCTTGGTAAGGTCGCGGCTGTGATTTGCACTATGAATCCGTCTAGTTCATGTTCATCCATTTCTGTTGCAATGTCATGGTCGCGATTTATAAGTTCTTGATCACGAATTGATATGTCTTTCATAATGTTTGAGATTTAGATTCTCATCCAACTTCCAATGTAAATCTATCTTAAAACTATAAAATCAACACTTAAAAAAAATGTTAGAACTTATTAATTTACATTGTCAAAATAAAAAAAGACCTTTGACCTATGTTTGACTAACCTAGTCTAACAAGTTACACTTATCGATTAGAATTCATTGATTTCCTCTAACACGTCCATTCTTGACCTTATAAGTGGAGTCGAATCTCACACTATTAGATTCTTTAAAAGAGTAGTTTTGTTCCATTATAACAAATGATCAGGCAGTAGGAATTTATGGGTATTATCAAACCAAAATTGGTTACCACTATTTGGAAGCGTAAAGGCATCAATATATTCCATACAATACAAACAAGTAAATCTTCCTTGAGTACACCATCCGAACAACACAACATAAGTGGAAAAATCACTAATAGTCTGTAGCAAAGCAACTCACAATTAAAAATTTCATTTTGTGGAAATATCATACGCCTCCACACTAATTTCTCATAACTTTTACAATTCGGCAATCATAAGCTGCATGAATACATCCAACTTTTGTTTAGGATGGTTAAGTCCTAAAACTAGAATAACAATAAACATATATTCCTCCTTCATATACATCCAAGGTGGCAAATTATAAAGGGTTAGAATAATTGACCAACATGAATACTATTATTTAGATTCTCGAAAAGGTTGAAACCCATTAGTGCACAATCTAAGTCAGACATTGTGAATTTTAGATGCAAATAGTGGATTCATTCAATTAAAATGCTTCCACGCAGGATAATCTAAACAATGTTCCATCACATCATCATCTTATTCATACTTAGCATGTCATCTCATACACTTGACAATTGCTTCAGAAGAATACAACTTTTGCAATCTCGGCATCAAAGGAAAGTAATACATCTTAAATGGAACTTCTTTTTAAGATGTGTTTGATCCTCAACAAATACACTTATATCTAGAAAAATCATAAAACTTGTATGTTCTCAAGCCATTGTTATCATCCTAATATAATATGTAATTGTTCTTATAATAATGAATCTTCTCAATTAGAAGACCTAAACTTTCCATCAATTTCTTGGTGCTATAAAAACTATCGACCATCATATGATCATCAGACAATGACTCATTGTACTCTTATAAAATATAGTTGTAATGCCTTTCAAATAAATGTTTTGATATTCATCAATCGTCCAATCGAAGATAACTTGGAATGTTTTTTTACTGTTAGACGTAAAATTTCATTAGCTGCATCAAGCATATCATACAACTTCTAAGATGTCGGATTAAGGGCTTCACTCATTCCACTCTAATCAAGCTCTGACCCAGTTGTATCAATTACCATATTATGGTATTCACTATATATTCACTATGTTCTGATTCACTTTGACATGCATTATTAGTTAGAAGTTCAAGTTCATTTGTGGCTGATGTTCCGGGACCATACACTTGACTGTGCAAATACCATCATAGTATCTAGCAACAAATCTCTTCGCATAATTTGCAACATTATTGTATTGGGGTCCAAATAATTGCAATTCTGATATTTCTTATGATTACACAGATATCTAATTTTAATTTCATCATAAATTTAGGTTGAGATGTCGCAACTTGAATGAAATAATTCATACCTTGTAAGAACTCTAGACATAATAAACCATCTTTTAGCCTAAAATACATCAAATTCCTATATGATCTCATTATCAAGGCTTGGAAATTTCAGTGTAACAATGCAATTAAACATACATATAATATTTTTCAATTCAATATTTTCTATATTATTTTTCTATTCTTTTATATCTAATATTATCTCCTTATCTCTCATTGCCTATATGGTAAAAACCTAACTCATTTAAAAAGTAATTGTCATATAACAATTTGCTATAACAATATTCAAAAATAGAATAAGAAAGTTTTGAAATTTTAGTTTTTTCCTAATAATGTTAATTTTTTTTTAAAACTTTGCATGTATTCTATTTTTCATGTAACATTATTATTTTATCTTAGCTTTGAAATTTTATGAAATTTTTAGTGATAATATTAATTTTAGAAACATTTGAAATTTTATTATTTTTTTGAATATTATTAATGTTTAAAATTTTGAACTTTTATGAAATAAATTTTTTATTATTTTATGACATTCATTATTAACTTTTAACTATTAAAGAATATTATTTATAATTTACACTATTTTTGCATTTGTTAGCGGCCAATTTAGGATAATACAATTGTTGTATATTTTCTTATATTTTTAATTTTAAGGATATTTAATGCAATTACAATTTTGAGTATTTTATGACGTTTGTAATGTCTTTTTAATTTTTATAAATTTTTTATAATTTATAAATTTTTTCATTTTGTTTGGTAAAATTAGAATAAGTAAAATTTTTAGATTTTTTTTTTTATTTTAAGACCATTTAAGTAACTAATTTTTTAGTATTTTTGTGGCATTTGTAATTAATTTCTAATTTTTACAGAATGTTAGTTAAAATGTGGAATTTTATTAAATTTTATGAAATACTTTGGAACATTACAATTTCAAGAATGATTTTTTTATTAAATTTTATGAAATACTTTAGAACATTATAATTTCAAGAATAATTTTAATTATTAAATATTATTAAATTTTATGAAATATTTTAGAATATTATAATTTCAGGAATGATTTTTTCAATTATTCTTATATTTTCATAATTTTTATAAAATTACAGATTCACAAATTTTATTTTTAATTTCTCTATTCTGAAAATTAACATTTCTCTATCATGAATATTACTAAATTTGATGGAGACTTTACAATTTCATAAAATTTAAATTTCATTGCATACAAAAATATATACATTAAAATATATTTTAATGTACCAATTATTAAATAAACAAATATTTTATACTAACATTCAAATATTTCATATAATACCAAATTTTTAATTTTTTTGATATTTTAAATTTAAAAAAATTTAAAATTAAATATATATCTCTTGAAGTGTAAAAATCGCAAAGTCAAACTAAAAGATATTTCAACCTATTCACAAAATGCAAATAAATAATTATAAATTATACACATATTTATAAAATTTCTAAGATGTAATTAAATTACACTAATTTCAAAATCAAAGACACACTTAAATTACTAAATTTAATGAATTTTAAATATATAGAATTTTTAAAATTATTTAAATTACACGTAAATTACTAATTTTATTTCGATTTGAGACATTTCCAAAATTTTATTTATTGAATTAAATTATACTTAAATTACTCAATTTTAATTAACATTTCTAAAATTTCTTAAATTTTGTTGAATTACACTTAAATTACTCAATAAATTTGAAAAATTTCTAAAAGTTTATTTAAATTAAACCTAAAGGCCCACTTAACTTACTGAATTTATTAAACTTTTTTAATTATTAAATTTAATAATTTTTCACTTTATTTTACACCTAAATAAATACGTTTATTAATTACTGAATTTAATAAATTTATAACATTTTTAAAATTTCCAAAATTTACAAAACTCTACAAAATTCTCTAAATTTTTAATAAATATACAATAAATTACACAATGTATAAAAATCTATTCTATATGTATAACTTGAAATTAATTTACGCTCAAGTGCGTAAATTACAAATTTTACTGTAACTTCATACAATAAATTACAAAATTTTCAAAAATTTTCTCTAATTTTTTTTATAAATCTATAACAAATTTATAAACTTCACAACATTAACAAAATTAACATAATTAACTATAATAAAATAAAATTTATACTATTACAATTGTTTTCAATATTTCATTACAATTTTCAAAAATAAAAAATATTCCAATACTACAAAATAGCAACAAATTTACACTAAAATTTAAAATTTAAAATTTAATTTTACACTTCACTAAAAATTACATTATTGGTTATTTTATTTCTTACTATTGTTAGAAATATATTTTTTGTTCAGGGTTGCATAGATTAAGATAATATTAATTTAAGTGTTAGTCACGATTCTGAATTGGATTGTGACAAAGTTGCACTACAATTGATCAAAATTCAATATATAAACTATTTGCAATATCAATATTCCAAAAAAAGTTCTTAATATTCAATATATAAACATAATTTTGTAACCACAAAATAAAATCCTCGTTATTCACAAAAAGATCAAAATATTCACATTATTTGGAATATTCAAAAATTTCAAAATAATTCTCAATATTCAAATTAATCACAAAAAATTCTTAACATAATTCTGCTATTCACAAAATTCTCAACATCCACAAAAATTCTCAATTTCACACATATTTCCAAAATCAAAATTTCAACATTATCAATATTCACAAATTTTGCAATATTCTCAATATACATTATACAAATTAAAATGATAAAATTTACAAAATTAATAATAATGTCTTCCAACACCAAAATCCTAATATACAATATACATGTTTTTTTAATTTTATACAATTTATATAATTTGTAAATTTACAAAAATTAGAAAATTTATAATATTCCTAATTTAGATACCGAACATAGATCTCTTGGTGACGACGTGTAGAGAAAGAGGAGAGACAAAGATGTGGTGGTGGTAGTGTTGTTGGCGACATCAAAGAGGCGTGGGCGTTAATGGTGGTGGCATTGTATAGAGAGAGAGGAGAAACAAAGATGCTTGGGAGATAGAGATGAGAGAGAGTAAATAGAAAGAGGCTCATAAGGGAAAGGAGAAAGAAAAAGAAGAACAGAAGCGTCTGCTGCTACTTTTTTTTTTTTATCTCAGATTTACTAATGGATTACCGACGACATATGTCACATGGGATTAAAAACTCCATCGGTAATCTGTCAGGCCATTTTATAGAATTATTTTCTTAAAAATTTATCAATGGACTACCAACAGATCTCTTAGCAAGTGTTTTGCTGCATGACTTTTCATTTTTCCCCGTTGCTGTTTTTATTCGTAATTTCTAGTGCCAACCTTTAGCACTAAAATTTATTGACGTATTCTGTTTATTGGTATTTACAGACAAAAAGTCATCAATAATCTGTCCCAATATTTTCTTTTTATTTATGTGTCATAATTCATCATTGATCAATCAGGATTTGCTGACGGATAACATTCTATCAGCAAGTTTTGTCGATAAAACTAACTTTTCTTATAGTGCAGTAGCTATAACAACCTTTTGTTCATTAGAAATATTTCTTTATTGCTCTTAAGTCTTATAACTGGTTCAAAGTCATCTTTTTGATTATTTGTTACAAGTAAAGAGGAATCAATTTCACTATCTAGTTCAACTAGAAATTGATATGAACGACCCTTATTTAGTAGAAAGTTATGTAACTCTGGACAAGGTAACACTAGATCCACTTATGTGTTATATGAAAATGAAGGAGCTATTTTGAAAATTGTAATATAACCTAATGCTATCCGCCACAATCTATTTATGAAAAACCTTTTTTGAGATTATTTTTGAAAGATTAAGCTCTCATAAAGATTCAAATGGATAAGTTGCACATTTTGAATGGAAGATGAATTCAAATTAAAATATTTTCCAAGAAACTAATTAAAGGTCTTAGTTCTTCATAATTAAGGGCTTAGAAGTAAGTACTCATGTACATTTTTTAGAAAAAAAAAAAAAAGTAAAAAGAGGTCTAAAATTTTCCTATGAATAGCCATGTTCCATTCTTGAACGGGCCTATTCAATTTTAGTTTTCAAACTTTTCTCGAATAGGCTAGAAGATCTTGTGAATGGCCTATTTGAATGGACATTCAACTATTTAAACATTTGTTCTATCTATAAATGGCCTTGTTGACTTTCTAGGTTTTGAAGATTTAAAAATCAATTTTAGAATAGTTCTATTTGCTATCGTGAATGGCCTATTCCAATGGTAAAATTTCTAGTTGTTTGACCCTTATTTTGAGTATTTTTCTATAAATGGATCTCTATTACTCACATCTTCATTTTTTTTTTTGTTTTTACTTTCTACTCTATTTCAACCTTAATTTTGACCCTTGTCTAAAGATTCCGCCATACAAATTCCAACCACTTCATTCAATCTCTCTCTCTTGATTTAAAATGATGATCAAACAAAGAGCATTAAAAGAGGAAATTCGGTCCTACTTTTATATATGAGACTTTTGAGGACGATGTTCCTTTGAAAGACTTTTTTAGGATTTCTGTTAACCCTTCTAAGAAGCCTAAGATAGCTAAACATGTAAGAGAAAGCTTTACATTGAAAAAAATAAAGAAGGGAAAGGAAAAGCTTTTTTACCCTCAAAATATAACAAACTAAATCAAACACCAAATTCCATTGCCTCTAGACCCTCTCATTGAAGGGAACTAATGGATTATAGGAAACATCCTATGGTCTTTTCTTCGCAAAAAAGTGAACATAGATAGGTCCCTGATGATGATGAAAAGGAAGATAAAACAAATTTGGCTCATAGACTTTGAACCCTTAAAATATGTAAGTTTATATGATAAGGTCATAAAGCTTTCCTCCAACATCGGGTGGGGAAAATTTGTTAAAATTAGAGAAGAAATCTATGAAAATTTGATTGTGGAATCCCTCTCCAGTTTTAACACTGAAAAAGGTACATTATTTACTATACTTTTAAGTTCTAACTTGATGGACAGATAAGGACCATTAATCAAGAACATCTTGTTGTAATGTTCCTTATGGATAATGAAGAAGTTGAGGTAGTGCCTTCAAACTTCAATGAGCATGATTACTAAGAGGAGCTCACAAGCTTGAAGACTTAGTTCAAGAGCTTAAGGAGCAAGGACTTTTGCCTACTTGATCCCACTTAAAGAGTGCCATAGGTTCATTGTTTGGATCCTCAATGTCAAGCATGAATCTCTTAGCAACATCCAAACACCTAAGCTCTTCTTGCTACAATGTATAAGGAGAAAAATGGCTATCAAAACTCTATAGTGGCATTCAATAAGGTTGTTTGAGCACACCATCGAAATTGGAGTCTTTGCAAATGGATGCCTTATCACGAGAATAACAAGCCATTCAAAGGTTTTTGATATTCCTCCTACAAGTCCATTTAAGGTTTATAGTCAAAGAATATGATAAATAAAAAAAAATGTATATTAATATTATGATTAACAATAACATAGGAGGAGTTCTCCATTTGATGGATAGAGGTCATGTGATACCACCGTAAGGCAACTAAGAAGTGGGAGAAAGGAACATTGAGGTATATAAGCCAAGATAAGGATCAAAATATGAAGGGCAAGAACAAGTTCCTCAAACCCTTCCTCACCAAACTTCTAATCCTTAACATCTGGCTTTATCACTTTTTATAATCAATAAAGCCATACTAGCTTACTTGCTTCTAATTTTAAAATCTTTTGAAGTAAACATGATGAACGAATTTGATGACGTTACATCAAGATCACACAACTTCAAAAGAAGATAAATCTTGTAGATGACAAGCTAGGGGATCTTGAAAAAGTATAAATGCCATCAAGGACCATTTTCATATGGTTAGTCCTTCTAATGATGAGCCTTCTAATAAAGGCGCCAAAAGATATGAGCTCAATCACAAAGGAAAGGGATTCACTAAAGCTCAAGGGAAAAATATTCTTAAAGAAAAAGGAGTGGGACAAAGGGAAGAGTTTATGGCTAAAGGCAAGCCTTAAGAGAACAGGTTATGGTATTCCTTTGGCATCCACCTCTATAGACCTGGCCAACTGTATTCTCACTTCTTAATAAAAACCTCAAGAGTTTCCCTCATCATCCAAACCTTAACTTTTTATTTGTATTTATCTTTTTTTGGGTACTTGGACAATAAATGTTTTTAAGTATTTTTGTACTCTCTCATGTACTTATTTGTTTTTATTAAATGCAACATTTTGTTATAAGTTTTGCTTTATTTTGACATATGCTTTTGTCAATGTCAAACGGGGGAGTAATCTATATACATGTTATTATTTGATGAATTATATCTCTATATAAATATTACGATTGATGAATTTATAAATTTGTGACATGTATGAACAAAAAGGGAATATTCCCCAACATATTCTATATAAGTCATCAATCTTATTTGCCATCATAAAAAAGAGAGACAAGTTGAACCTTGGGTTCTTTAACTCTTAGCATTGATGATTGAGGTTAATTACTAATATCTATTGCAAGTGTTAATTAATGTAATTAAGCCCCTTAGTTACAAAAGTATATAAAAAAGGCTCTTTGAAACAAGCAAACAAGATCTCAAAGTTTATTGTCATGGCTGAGTGGAATGGCTTTATATAGAATGGAACAGACTCATTCACCAAGAAGAAACTTGAAAAAAATCACACAGAAGACCAAATACTCTTACATAGCCTAGTTGAATAGCCTATGCAACCTAGAGGATTCCTTCTAAAGATTTGGAATGACTTTGTGCAATTTGGAATGATAATTAGGAAGAAATTTAAAGAATTTCAAAAAAGAAAAAAGATTGAATGGCCTACCTAAGATAGGAACAACCTAGATGAATAGACCTGTGCATCGTTATTAATATATGAAGTCTCTAGCCTTTCATTAAATGGCCTATAAAAGTCATGGAATGACTTAAGTGAACAACTTCATTCTCCCTAAAAAATTATAAATTTTTAGATAGAAAGATGGAATGGATTGAGAGACATAAAATGGTCCGAGCGAATGATCCCAGTCATTAAGAAAAAAACTAAAGAGTTTTCAAACAAAAAGATGGAATGGCCTAAGAGATATAAAATGGCCCAAGTGAACTATCTTGTTCATAAAAGAGAAAAACTAAAAATTTTCAAATAGAAAGATGGAATGGCCTAAAGTCTCTTAAATAGCCTAGTTACACAATCATATTCATCATGAATAAACTTAAATCTTCTTAAACAAAAAGGTGGAAGGACCTGTGACTATTGAAGTAACAAGAAGGAATAACCTGTTCAACATGTGCTTTCCTTATATAGAAATTCAAACTTGAGGAGTAACCTTATTTAAGCTAGAGAAATTCAAATTTAACTAAAAACTTATGGAATGGCCTATGAAAAGTGGAACAACCCTAGTCAATCAAGAAGTAGTTTAAAAGCTCATTTTTTTGCCTAGGCTATGAGAGCAAAATGAATAAGATGTTTGGCTCTAGCAAATAAGGAAATGGATATAATCTATTTTGACTATAATGCCAAGACAAGGTGTGAGCTAGGCAAGACACATCCAAACATTGATCTTGACCACATCAGAGATATTCTCTTCAGTGATGATGAAGAAGAAGAGGACAAAGCATAGAAGTAAGGATAGACTAAATATAACTCTGAACATGTCTGATTACTTGTAAAAATTTTCTAAATTGCCTTATTAGCGTTAGTTTTTTAGGTCAACATTATGGAAAGCTATAACTAAAGAATGAAGAATGAAGAGCTACTAATTCAATCCACGCCGAATGCATAAAATGATGAACTTGATGGTACCGAACTAAGTAGTTTGAGATCTTATTAGCCTACAAAATAAGGAAAAGGTGAGAAGGGAGTTTGACCCTATGTCGGATGTCCCTTTGATGCTTAAGTTAGGTTTGCTATTTCAAAGTGAGTAATAATTTATGACATAATGAATGAAATACCTTTTAAGAGCTCTTTATATAGAGATTCAGATGGATTGTTTAGGCAAAAATGAGCATACTTCTAGAGTGGATGATGTTTCCTCATGCATATGATATTTCTTAAAAATAATGATGTTTCAAGAATTGGACAATCCAGGATGGATTGAAGAGCTGCATATATGGGTCAAGCTAATTTGACAATTGAGTTGTTGGCACAATCACAATTGAGTTAGACCTCACGATGCCGAACTAGGTTTTGTTAAACAAAGTGGACCTAACCCATATTAATCAGGATAATATCATTTTCCCTATAATTTGTTTGTCTTATTATTGTTGCTTTGATGTACTAATTCGACTTAGAACTAGGTGATTGAGCATGTTTGGCATTAATATCAAAAAATTTTGATTTTAAAATAAAAAATATAAGAGATTTTCTCATATCTCATTGTAAATTTTTTGAATATAAGTTTTACAAGTAAAAAAGTTGTTATGGATAAAAGATTCAAAGATAAGCTTTTCTCAAAATCAAAATTTTTACTTACAAAACTCATTGAAAAAAATTATAATCAATTAGAATAGAGAATCTCTTGTAATTTTTTTTAATTTCCAAATCCAATTTTTCAATAGCAATGCCAAACATGCTCTAACAATTTAGCGTTCTGCCAGTCATAATTTTTCCTAGTTTTGTTATATGATTAATTTGACCTTGTTTATTATATGATTAGGTTAAATAGATTGATTTAATTTTGTTAAATAACTTTTTGACTCTTATCAGTGTATCTTATTTTGTAAATGTGCTTATTTCAAATTTCAATTCTCTTTATATGACCATTATATATTTATTTAAATAAGGTTTTTTTTTTTTTCATAAATGTGCTTGAAGAATATAACAAGCTATTTTTTCCATTATTTTCTAAATTGATTCTTGACATAGTTGAAGGATAATCAATAACATGTCCATACTCCAAGATTTGAAAAGTTTGACCTCGTCCAGGCACTGGGAGAGTCTTACATTTAATTATATTTTGAAAGATTCTCATTTTCAATTTAATGAAGTTATTATTTCATTCTTTATATGATGGTACAGAGGGAAGCCACGAGGGAGGTTTGCATCAGCTCTCGTATTGTTTCTTTTCTTTGATTATCAGAGAATGTTAAATAGCATTTTGGTAATCTTGTGATATAGGAGTTGGATAAGCAATGTGAAGAAATAATTGTTAAAAAAAAAAAAAAGCTTGGAGATAGTTGTAACTTTGATCTCGATGATGCAGTCCAAAAATTAGAGAAGTTCGGCATTATTGCTTGGGCAACATATTTTCTTCTTAAAAGATTCAGTAAATATGTTTAGAAGGTGGCTTTTATCTAACCTAAAATAAAAACTTATTCAATCGTTTATGACTAAAGTAATTTAATCTAGTTTTCCTTTCATAAATAAGTTTTTTTATATCAACAAAATATATCTTGATAAAATTCACTAATTTTAATTGGTTAGTATTAAAATTTAAATTATTACAACCTGAGTATCATTAGGTCAAAATTTATTAATATAAAATTATAAAATAATTTTTACAAAGTTTATGTAGTTATAAATAAATTATGAATATAAATAAATTATGTAGTTATCAAAAAATAAATTATGAAACTTTATTGTACAACACGTTAAAGTATTAATCTAAATATTTATTCAAGTTTAGTAAAAATGATATATGTTATTTAAAATCTTATTATTGAGAATGATTTATTTATACTAATTAAAATTTAGTAACCATATATGCTGAATTTTGAAGTGTGCAAGGAACAAGTAAAGTTGGAGACTTGAAAACCTTCATCTTGTCTTGAAATCATCGGACTATCAAAATTTAAGAATCAGTCTCATTTTTTATATTATTGAGTTTCATATTATCATACACTAAAATTTTAGGACAAAACAGTATAAGACATGAGACAAACAAAATAAATAAAATAAGATAAGAAAATTTGGGCATTGATGATTCTCAAAATTTCAAGTATAAATAAACGTAACTCATATAATGTCCATATAATAAAATCTAAAGTTCAAAATCAAATAACTAAAAATACAAAATATAAGTCTGTAATATAATAGCCATATTAATTCTATGATAGAAACACAGTAAAAAAAAAAAAAAGTTATTCTAAATTAAAGCTCCATAATTAAAGTTATTCTAAAAAAAAAAAAAATCTTTAGTTGATTTGCAGCCATAGCCATGATTGAAACTCAAAGGAAACGGTTATTTTTGGTGATATTAGAATTATCATTAGCTTTGAATATTATCAATTAGATAAGTATGGCATTAGTATTTTTCTTTGAAAGAGAGGGTCGAAACAAACAACTACAGGAACAAAGTCTAGGATGAGCAACTCCATGCACATTATGTAATAATAAATCACTCAAACCAGAAGGAGGATCTGCATCATATGTTCTCCAATCTGCAGTATACTCCCATAATGTGCCATCTAATCCACACAACAATTTGCTTCTCGGTATACATGGTAGAGTTCTACTTGCCAATCCCTCCCAAGCAGCTCCTTGATTAGTTTTTAGTGGCTGATAACAGATCGAGCAATGATTATTAGTTAATGGCTAGTAATAAGCAGTCATGCATGAGAAACATTCGGTGCCTTTCGTTTCCGTGAAATCTTTTATTTTCTTCTTTCTTCTTCACCTTCTTCTTTTCTCTTCTTCCTTTTTCTTCTTCTTCTTCAATCATTCTACTGCTAGGTTATGAGTTGTCTAACTATCCTACGGCAACTATCATGCACACTGTAATATATGGCTCAAAACTACCAATTCATAAATTGAATGACACTTTATTACTTGTGATTAAATTAATTAAATCAAGAATATTATGAATAGATATCCCACTTATCATGTCAAATTATAAATTAATTATATATAATTTGCATATATGATTTTCTTTAAATTAGATGATATATTTCATAATCTTAACTAATTCGTATTTAAAATTTATTGTATAAATATTTTTTTATTGGATGATTCATTGTAAATTCAGTAAATATAATAATTTTCATAAAGAAGTTGGAATACCGGCTTAGTCAAAACTTTAAAAAAAAAAAAAAAAAAAAAAAAAGAGAGTAAAATTTGCAAGAAATACATGGTGAAGGTTCGCTGTTGCTCATCACATAATCAACTACACTTTGTTATAAAGCTGGCCACATTAATCAATTATTTCTATGCATAACTGCACATTCCATACACACATGCATGCCCTTTCTTGCATCTGTTGTTGCAACTCCCACAGTGCTTCTTGTTAAACATTGGATTCACACACTTGCGTTTGCAGCAAATATAAGTGTACTTGCACTTCTTCCCACACTTTCCACAATTAAGCTCGTCTGTCACCAAATTCACACATTTCTTTTTGCAGCAATATGGCCCCGGACTGCCCTTTCTATAACAAACCTTGGGGTACTTATCGCATGTCGTGACACCTCGCACTTTCTTTTTAGTGAGAAAGCGGCTAGTTACTCGAAAAGAAGATGGTTCTTGGCTCACAGGCCAAGAAATATTAGAATCATCATCTTGGGCATTAAAGGACATATCTTGTTTAGTTGGTGCAGATGACAACGCAATGGCAGCAAAACTCATGAGCATGGCTTATGAGAAGAAGAAGAATAAGAAGAAGAAGAAGAAGAAGACATTAACAGACCTCATGTTGAAGTGATTGAAGAAGAAAAGAACAAAGTGAAAATGAGAATGGCCGGGATTAATGGACAAGAAGAATATGAAGGTTATTTGTAGACAAAGAAAGGGTGTGGGCAAACAAGCAGCAGAAGGCAGGGATTTAAGTAGTAACAGTGAGGACATGGTTCAATAGAGTATATGGGATGATTCAAACGCACAAGTGGAGGAAAAGATATTTGTTAAAGTTGGTAGGATTTGACTGAGGCTATATATTGCAAACGTGGTTGCACAGATATGATCCGGCCGGCTTTTAATAAAACTCTAAACTTTCTCCATCCACAACTTGTGTGACGAAAGTTTAGAGTTAAATCCTACCAACCTGTTTAGAGTTAACGCTTCAGTCAAATCCTACCAACTTGTCGCCTCTCGTGTACTGTAGCGTCATCCAAAAGAAAAAGAAAGGACGGGAAACTGGGTATAGCAGGGGGCTTTTTGCTTCTTTAGAATGCACTTTGGTTGTTGTTGTTTTTTAAGAAAACATATTACATTTGTCAATGATAAGCTTGCAGAATCACTAGCTAACACGCTTTCGCCCAACTGACACAGCCACTATCCTCCCCACCCCTATTGACGCAACTCAAACTCATTCGCCCTTGAGCAGCTTTCCAATGGTGGAGCTGAGTACCGGCAAAATTAACAACCGGGCGAGCTGTATAACCATTATGATTCCACACCACCATATTATACAACTTAATAAATCTGAAGTAAATGCATGAGTAAAATTGTAAAACTTAATAACCTGAATAAATCAAGAATAGAATAAATAAACACCAATTTAACGTAGTTACATCTGAAGCAGGTTGGCTCTTATTCATCATACAAATTCACCATCGCAGCTACTTTATCACTGTAGTAGCTACGTACTTTAACACATTCAAATCACAAACCCAATGCTTGTCTGATCCAACCAAGAACATGGTTGGATTTATATGCATAACTGCACATTCCATACACACATGCATCGGTTCATTTGCGAAAAGGTGTAAAAAAAGTTAAAATTAGAAAATTACAGTGGTCCTCAAAATAATTATCAAATAAAGATAATTGAAAAAATATTTTACATTTAAAGGTGGTCAAAGAGTTCAATAACAATACATTTGCTAGTTAAACTAAGGACGTTCAAATAAAAAAAATTTATATAATGTTGTCAATTAAAATTGCACAAATAGTTGCGCAATTAGCTTGGTTGGCCACTTAAAGTGGTGGACCAAGATTTTGCTTTTTACATCCATGCATGTACATGCATGCAAAATATTAATTTTATTTTTTATTTTAATAATTAAGAAAATAATTTTAAATCAAATTAAAATTATAATAATTATATTTTATATTTTAGACATAATAAAAAATTTACAACTTAATATCATTATTACATTTTTGTATTATTATATTTAATACATAATCTAATTATTATACTATTTTTATTTGATTTAAAATTATATTCTAGCAATTAAATTGATGATAATTAGATTTTATTCTTGTACTATCTCTTTTTGTAATTTTGCGGTTTTGGCAACATTTACCTTGAAATTGTTTAGGAAGCTTTCTCTCAAGATACAACAAATTCATAATTCTTGTCTTTTTCTTTTGTGAATTTAATATTTTATTAGAATAGACATTTGAATATTACTAAAAACTAGTAACTAAAAATTTAGATTTTAAAAAATATTTTTTTATTATTTTATCATATTATTAATAAAAATAATTAATATATATTAATAATAATTAAAATTAATATATATTAATAATAATGATATATTATATTAATAATTTTAATATTTTCAATTTATTTATTAATATTAATATTAATTAATAATAAGAATTTAATAAATATTCAAATTTAATTAGTAAGAATTTAATTAATAATATTTAAGTTTAATTAATAATATAATAAAATAATACGAAGTATATAATATGTATAATAATAATAAGAATTTAATAAATTTTTAATTATAATAATTATACATATATGTTATTTTTTAAATATTTTAAATTTTATTTATATATTTTTTTAAAAAAATTTATCAAATCACACTGATCAAATTTGTCAAATCAAGAATCGACTAATTAATTAGTTCGTTCTTGGTTCGATTTTAAGAATATTGCACATAACCAACCAAATAAAAGTCGTTAAAAATATTTTATTGATGATTAATTCGAGGGTTGTATTACTTAACAACCGATTTTTTGTTGCTAAAATTTTAATTACAGTGAAAATATTCCATTAGCATTTTGCTCATTGCTAAAAAAAAATTAGCAATGGATTTTCAGATTTGTTGCTAATTTAGCACAACAAATTCAAGTCCATTGCTAAAATAGCAAGACTGAAATCCGTTATTAAAATAGCAAAAAAATTTATTAATATTAATATAGCAACGGATTTGAGCATGTTGCCAATTTAACAATGGATTTGAGCCCCTTGTTAAATTAGCAACGGACTCAGATTTGCTACTAAAAAGTTAATTTCAGTGTCAGACTGTAATTTAGATTCATATAAATACAATCTAAATTTATTTGCTCCATCAATAGTATTAAGATATTCAATTAAATTGTTCATTATTATTTATAAGTTAATATCTAAATTAACTTTTAGTTCATGATTTTCTATATTTTTCTGTCAAGTGTTTCTATAATTTTTATATTAATTTTTCATATTCTATTAAGTATTTTAATTTTCTCAAACTAATAAAAATCAATTTTATTATTTTTTTAAATTATTCTTAACAAAAAGCTAGTCCAAATGACATGGTTCAATTTTAAGTTATCTTTTAAGAATTACAAGATTTTTTTTTAAAAAAAATAATCTTATAATAATAAAATATTTAATAATTTTTTCACTTCAACTAAAACTTATTTTGAAATTAATTGGAGTCGGCTGTATAAATTTGTTATTTCTATTCAAACGGATCTTGGGCCACATCTTCAAAAATATGTAAAACCTCTAGGTCATTTTGAATGTTTCTCTTCTATGTGAGCATAGGTCTACCCCTTCTTTTTTTTTTCTTTTTTTTTTTTTTTTTATCTATGTCTACTCTAATGCACTATACTTTTCTAACTAGTGTATTTAAAGGCGCACAACTCACATGTCTAAGCTACCTCAGTCTCTCTTCCCTCAACTTGTCCACTACCAAAGCAACTCTAACTTTATCCCTGACACTCATTACAAGCTCTATGTATTTTAGTATCACCATATATGTATCTTAGTATTCTTATCCTCACGATACTAATTTTAAAGATTTATTGTGCTTTTATCGCCAACACTCGCTTTCATACATCATAACATGTCTTATTTTAGTGTTATAAAATTTCGTTTTTAACTTATGTGAAATTCTACGATCACACAACATACTCAATGTGTTTCTTTATTTCATTCATCCTATTTTAATTTGATGACAATATCCTCCTCATAACCCCTGTCTTTTTGCTAGATTGAGCCTAAGTGTTTGAAATATATACTTTGGGGTATAATTACTCTCTCTAATCACACTCCCATATTTCTCTCCTACTGCCCTTTGATAAACCTACAATTTATGTACTCAGTCTCAGTCCTACTTATTTTGAAACTTTTTACCTCTAATGTACTTCTCTAAATCTCTAATTTCTTGTTGACTCATGCCTAAGTCTCATCTATTAGCACTATGTCATCTGCAAATATCATACACCAAGGAATGTCTTCTTGTATATTATTTGTCAATTCGTTCATGAATACAATGCAAAGATAAGGACTTAACATCAACCCTTAATGTAATCTGACTGTGATAAAAAAAATTGTACGTGCACTAGTGACTGCCCCATCATGCATGTCCTTTATTACTTAAATGTATCTAACTAACATATTATTGCGCTTTAAAGCCTATCATAATATATGTCATGGTGCTCTATCACATGTTTTCTCTAAATCAATGAACACCATAAATAATTCTCTATTAAGCATCTGTTAAGAAAGATAGCTTTCATGGTTGATCGATTTGGCACAAAACCAAATTGGCTGGCCGAGATAGATGTGCAAAGTCAAATGTAATATTCCACAACTCTTTTACAACTTTATAGTGTGGCTCATAAGTTTAATTCCTTTATAGTTAGAGCAGTTTTGGATATCTCATTTATTGTTAAAGATTGAAACTATGATACTCTTTCTTTATTCGTCCAGTATTTTTTTAGAGATCAAAATCTCATTAAACAGATAAGTTAACCAAGCTATCCCTACATCCTCTAGGCATTTCTACACTTCAATAACGATCCCATCAGGACCACATACTTTGTTTATTTTCATTCTTCTCAAGTTTTTATAATTTTTGAGAGTTTAATTCTCTTTCTATAGTTCACATTCTTCTTTATTGTTATATGACCCCACCTACTAGATTTCTATTATAGCTTTCATTATAGAGACCTTTAAAGTAACTCCTTTGTGTTTCCTTAATATCCTTATCCTTCATTAAAATCATATCCTTTTTTATCCTTAATATCACTATATTGATTTTGGTCTTTAGATTTCCTTCCTTTCTTCTATCCAACCTGTAGATATCATTTTCCCTTTTTTTGTTTTTAATTTCTCATAAAACTATGCTTTAACCTAACTCATTGCCTTTGTTATTTTATACTACTTAGAAGCATCTCCATTTTCATATCTAGTTAGTTTCTTATACCATTATATTTTACTTTTTAATGCTTTTTAGACTGCTCGCTCCTTTGGATGGATCTTGTCCTCTAGCCTCTCCAAGCAATAATCTACCTACCTCTTGAGCCTTTTTACTTATATCTACCTATATATCATTTGCTTCCACATTTGGAACACATGCTCCTATATTTCTCAACTCATACCTAACTTACTCACTTATCCCATTTTAATTCCCACCATTTGATCCTAGTAAAAACCTTATGGAATGATCTTCGAGATTGTCACTTGATTTTGACATCCAAGATCAATAACCTATGTTGAGTTGTTAAAGTTTCGCCTGAAATAACTTTGCAATCCTTACATAAGGCTTTGTTTGATTTCCTTATGAGAAAGAAATCAATTTGGCCTTTGTTGTACCTGCTTTAAAGGTTACTAATTGAGATTTTCTTTTGACAAAACAGGTATTAGCTAGAACTAGGTCATAAGACATTGCAAAATCAATGATACTTTTTCCCTCTACGTTTCTACTCCTAAAGTCCTAACTCCCATATACTTCCTCAAATCACTTTTATGTTAACCTACATGGCCATTCAATTCCCACCAATGAAGATATTCTCTTCATTGGGCATATTTTGTATGATATCATCCATTTCTTTCTAAAATTTTTGTTTGCTCTCACTATTTAAACTAACTTATGGTATATAAATGCTAACCATATTAATCACGTTACCTTCTAAAATTAGTTTAGTTACAATGGTCTTATCTCTCACTCTCCTCACTAATACCATAAAATACTTTAATGACTTATCTATAATAATGTCCACTTCATTTTTATTTCTCTCTTTCCTTATGTACCATAATTCATACCCTTTTTCAACTTTCTTATTTTTCTTTTCTACCCATTTAGTATCTTGAATTTATGCAATGTTCACTTCCTCCTCTTCATAATGTCCACTAGCTCCATTGGCTGACCTATAAGAGATCCTATATTCCATGTACCTATTCTAACTCTAATATCTACTCGTTTCTATCTCTATCTTTGTCTAATGGTGTCCACTCGCTCTATTACCTATGTTACCTTTCATGGATTTAAATTGTAGTCGTGGTCAATAATAGGGTGGTCACGATCGTAATGTAACAGTAACAACAAACTCTATGCAATTTTTACACTAAAATTACAAAATATTACAAACTAAGAAATATTTTTATAAGTCACTAAAACTGTGAATTACAACTAACTAATAAGCATAAATTTTACCCTATAATTTTTTTTTTTTTTGAGTTCTTTGAATTAATCTATAAAGAATTTTTGAAAATAAGTTGGCTAAGTTTTGAGTTGGCACAAATGAAATGAAAGAAGAAGATATAAAAGACAAGAAAAAGGGACAAAAAAAAAAAGAAAATATACTTTGTTATGTAATGATCGTGAAGTTATGTAATAGTTGTTATGGCTATTATGGGTTACAAAAATTTTTCAGTCACTAAATAATGGCCATAACAGTAACAGAAGGTAAAAATACTATTATATAATCGTCATTACGTTACGTTACAATCATTATTTAGTTCCATGTTTTATGTGCTACTACTATAGGCTAGCTTCTTTACCCACATCTGTCTATGATGTAGGAACTCTAGTTCATTAATGTCATATCCAAGGGCTGATATGATGTATTGCTTTCAGGGAACACCCTACACCCTTGCATATTTGTCATTATACTCGGGTTTTGATGTAGCGCATCACAAGTAGGAAATTCCTCAACGTTTTTCTCAATATTTGTTGAATCCATATTTAGATTTTGGCAAAGTTTTATGTTGGCTGCCTTGCCAACCTACCGCAACCCTCATTCTTCCTCCAAACTTGTGACCAGCTAGACATGATGACTCATGCCTAGGTAGAGTTATTTAATAAAATTTTCAATTGAATAAAATTTCTTAATTATGAAATAAATTGTTAAGTTTAAGAAAAATTGAGAATGGATCACTCATTAAAGGAAAATATTCAAAATTTTTTATAAATTTAAATAATGCATACAAAGTCTACTATAACGTGTAAAATGTTGAAATTTTTTTTACATAGTTTTCTTGCAGCATGAATATTTGTTTGCATGAATACCTAAGTAGAGAAATAAATTTTAGTTTTTTTTCTTTGAGAATGAAATAGAATTTAGTATTACTTTCTATATAAATATGTCAAAAAGCTTATTACAATGAAATAATTGTACTTTATGATAATAATTTAATATCTAAGTTGATTTTTTAGTTAATAATTTTTTATATCTTTTTTATGTCTAGTATTTTTATAATTCTTATATTAATTTTTCTATTCTATTAAGTATTTTCAATTGTGTCAAATTAATAAAAAGTAAATTTTAGTGTTAGACTACAACTTGGATTCATATAAGCGCAATCCAAATTTATTTACTCCATCAATAATATTAAGATATTGAATTTAATTGTACTTTATTATTTATAAGTTAATATCTAATTAATTTTTCATTTAATAAATTTTTTATATTTTCTAATTCTTATATTAATTTTTTTTCTATTTGATTAAATGCTTTCAATTTTCTGAAACTAATAAAAGTCAATTTTATTATACTTTTTTTTAAAAAATATTTTTAACAAAAATCTAGTCCAATTGAGATTATTAGATTGAAAGTTACCTTTTAAGAATTACAGAAGACTTTCTTTTAAAAAAAAATTACAAAAACCTAATTGAATTGGGACAAAATACGCAAATATATACTATCTCTAAAACAAATTTAATATCTAAATTAACTTTTATATTAAGAGTATTTTAATTAATTTAAAAGTTTTACTTCATCCATACTTTTATATATAATATAGAAATAAATAAATAGATATCGATAGATATCTTCAGCTTAGTCTACAGCGCCAATGTCCGCCCATCACCACTCACGCACCATTCACCTTCTTTTTCTCTCTTTTTCTTTCCAATGCCATAAAGAACAGAAAACGAGAAGAGTTAAAAGGCTAATTGCGATAAGAAGATAATCGATGGACCTTATGCTCGTAGAATCAGTGAAGAAAAATAACTCAAAATAAGTCGCGTTATCATTCAAGTTGCTAATTTAACCGAAACTTAAAAAAATTTTCCATAAAAAAAACTAATTAAATACTTGAATGACTTCCTTAGTCAATTTTTTTTTTTAAGATAATTGAAATTGCAACCCCTGGTTAGGTGATATTCGGTAAAATAATATCCTTACAAAATTGGATTTATATCCTACTCTTGACATTTGAATTTAAATTTGTGCTCAATCTTAAAATTTTAATCACAGCAAAAAAAAAAAAAAAATTATCAAAAAACTGAAATAACCAATATAAATTAATGGCAGCTACATCTGTAAAATTTTACATTCATTTATTTTTTCATAGTAGCGGTAAATCTTTTACACATTGCATTGCCTCTGGGAGTAGACTGTGACTAATTGGCCTCAATCCTCTTCGAAACCAACGGTTGGTAGGAGATACTTCCAGTTTCCTCACCTGTGAACATTTTTTTCCCATCACAGTCGATGCAATATTGGTGTGGAACTAAAGTAGCCTATACTATCCTTTTTCCATTTCTATTCCATTATTATATATATAGTCAGCAACCCCTAAGGCAACAGTAAAACTTCATAGGTTTCAACAACAGTTGGTCTACTCCTATATGAATTTCATGAATTTATATAAACACAGGTCTTGTTCGCATATTAGAGCAACGAAAATGAAGTGTCTTCAGAAGTTACAGGTGTCATTTTGACATTCATTGACTTCAACTAATAACAGGCATCATCAAGTGTCCAACTCCAACACGGAGAAGGAAAAAGAACCTATTCACAAGTTACAGGGTGGAGAAGGGGGAAGTGCAAACGAGAGAAGGCGATTGTACCTCTCTTCTGTTGTTTGGGAGGCAAGGAGAAGTGGGAGGGAAGAGATATGACAAGAAGAAATTTTTAATTAACCCCAAATTACGGTACGTTCTCAACATGTTTCTCAAAAGATAAACTATAGGGATAAATTCAACTTCCACCACAATTTGAGATTTCAGGTGAAAGATCTTGGTTGACCCTAAATCTAAATTCCTCCCCCCCTTTCACCCCTTCCCAAACAAAGTGTAGGAAAAAAAAAAACAATATAATAATTTCTTTATGGTAAAAAATTTGGAGTTAGAATTGGGCTCGTAATTGGAGATCAGGATTTGAATTAGGTGGCTCAATTCCCGATTCTGATGCTCTAGTTGGAATATGCTTAGGAAATGGATTGCAAAACCTTACCTGAGTTTCTTGCAACTGAAAAATAAATTCGAGAGTGCTTTATTGAGTCTGAATCAGTAGCCTAGAAAGAACTCCAAGTTGCAACTACATCTCAACCTTTTAACTCTATTGCTCCATCTTTCTGGCAAATATCCACTACTATCCTAGCCAACCACTATCAACAGTGTTATCAATTCTGGGTCTTATCTTCTCTTTACATCTAAGCCTCCTCCTTATCCATAGTCCTCCCACCATCTGCTGCTCACTGTATACATATCATTATTCTCTTCCCATCATTGATCACCAATGGCTATACTAACCATCAATGCCTTCTCTTCTGTGTACCCTTTTAATTCTGGTTTCTTCTAGATTTGTGTGTTTTGTCACTGGATAGTGTCAAAATGTCATCACCTCTGCAACAAAACAGCATGCCTTTTCTTTTCCAACAAGTGCCAACCATCACTATTTTCAAATCAATTGCTGTCCACTTCAAAGCAACCAACTATTATCCTCTTCATTATGAGAGATCATTGTTCTTTCGTTATTAACTTCTCTTTGTCAACTGGTGAAGCTAAAAAACTTAAAGTTTAGTTGATCCAAACAATAATTCTGGGTATTTATTTGGCTGCATGGAGTGTAGATCCTGTTCATTTCACAGTGATTGTTATGAATTTCAAGAATGCCGTCCAGAGATTCAGGTCCAATGGTTGAAAGACTTTTGCAATTTCAGCAGGTTATTTTTTCTTCTTTGGGTAGTTCGACAGTTGAAAGATAATGGTTTGCAGCCATTGAATCAAAAGAAGTTTACATATTCAAGACAATTGATTGTTGTGGAAGCATAACTCCTTGACTACTACGCAGCTTAAAAAAGAAAAATGATAGACAAACCCAAATCCAATTATATGAAACTAAAATTTAAATCAAAAAACTTTTTTGAGCTTCAATCCCAATTCTACAATCCAAACAAATCTCAAAGGAAGTGACATAATTGAACAACTTGATAGCATATGCAGCTACACATATGGGAAACCAAATAAAGGAACTTCGAAGCTTATCACAACATTTACTTGGCCTTATCTTCATTTTGAGCAGTTTAGTCTCAAAGGCAAACTACCAGCCTAGATTTTGAGGATATTCCAGTAAGACACCCAACTGCCTAGGACAGCACGTTGGCCAACGCGAGAGGCAGCTGGGCCATACATCATGCTGAACTTGACAGTCCCATATTTGATTAAAAGGAGATGATTTTGGCACTTCCCATCTAGTATTTTGCACTCCCACCAACACTAGATTGGGAATGTTGGCTGTAGTATTGGAATACTAGATGGAGAGCGCTTGTTGGAGTAGCATTTGGAGTGCCAAAATCAACTCCCTTAAATAACACTGAATTTGTGAAACCCAATTATTTGAGAAAACATTATGCTTCAATAAATAAAGCAACATGCCCATCTATTTTGTTTAAAATCTTTTTACTATAAAATTAACTAAATTGATGTGTTTCTATGCAGTTGACTACTATTTGAAAAGCACTCTAACATTACATTCTAGTCTAAAATAGAGAATTATTTTCCTTTGCTTACTATTTAAGTGATTCTCTCATGTTCGACCTCCTCTCTTTGGTTTCCAAACCTTTTTATTTCTTTTCTTAGTTTTCTTTGTTTTTAACACTAACACTACTGAATTTTATTTTCCCATACAAATAGTTTATACGATTAACAAGAAGTCTGCTAATTGTCTGAAGCTTCCCTTACACTCCTTTCTTACTTTCTCAGTGAATGTATCCCAGTTTTCCAATTTCCCTTTTTAATTGCATTTATAAAGATGAAAGTTGAAGCCTCTCTGATTCCCCCCTTCTTTCCTGGTCATTTCTTCCTTTCCAGAGCATGTGCATTAATCAAAGCAATCACCAATCTTATAGCAACCAACAAAAGAAGGTGGAGTCAATTGATGGTTGATGGTTCCTAATTAGATTGTCATTCACATTTAAAAGCCTTTCTAGGGGATTCTGTTTAAATCTTTTCACTACATTTCACAGAAAAGTTTCAAATTTACACATATCTGATAATTCCATTTAAGAAGAAAAATTAATAAGAAAATCAGCTTAAAAATACACTGAAGTTTGAAACAACCTGTATCACCATGTATTACCATGGTAAAATATTTTCAATGAAAATGCGACATTGTAACTGTCTAAAAGAATTTTGAGAACAATTCTTAAAATCCAATAACATTTAAAAATATTGCAGCATACAAGATTTAAAAATTATAATCACTTTAGATTAATCTTAATTACTTTTAGTTATAATTTTTAAAGTGCATATGATAAAATTATCTAATGCAATGGTTTCCAAAAACAAATCTCAAGAACCTCAAATTCTCCTCTCCTGGTACTTAAAAAAAATGATTTGTATAAAACACTTATAATCATAGAATTAGATAACAAAATGCTATTTATTAATTATGAATAATGTTTTAATCATTTTCTTATCAATTTAATATTCCACTAAGATCATTGTATTCATGAACTATCATGCAATAGTTTAGTTTAAAATTTAAGATAAGTAATATGACAAATGCATGAATTTTTGTCCAATTTGAAATTACATCCTAAATCTAGCTTTTCTTTTTCATTGACATATGATTCTTTGATCACCACATGAGTAACTATTTTACATGTAATTTAGAGGATTAAGAGAATTATATGGACATGGCTATGATGGCAGAGCGAATAACAAAAATATAAGCTCCAACTAATTCTTTCAAATTTTGGGATATAATAGTAACAATTTTTAGTCTTTTCAATGAATGATCAATATTTTAGCAAATTTAAAATTATGGTTGAAAGTATATATCATTGGATATAAGTTACCAAAATATAACTTGTAACTATTGATTCAAAAGGTGCACAAAAACATCCTGGATGAAAATGCTTAAGGAATAGTGTCTTGATTGTGAATTGACACTAATTCTAGTCTTTTCAAAATATGCTGTTTTTTTTTAAAAAAATATTTCTGATGGGACCGCCGACAGAAATGAATTACACAGCTACAATTAATTTTCTCCATTTCTTACCTCCATCTTGTTAGTTTATGCCTTTAGCCAATTAGTTGATTACACATGTTAGACTTTTTTTATGTAATATATGTTTTATAAATAACTAATAGGCAATCTTTATCTTTAATTTTGAGAAATAAGTTATCTAATTAATGCTAAAGGTGAAGTCCATTGAACAAGTGTATATTGCAAAGGAAATTACAGAATTCTTACTGCATCAGATTATTATTTTTAAACTATTCTTAGTCAAAGCTCTATCAAGGATGGATATTGATAAAACTGTGAGACTGGTGTATATAATGTTTCTTCATTACTAGAAAGCAACTTATCTCATAGGTTGAAGCATAGAGCTACTTAAAACTAATATGCAGGTGCTTGTTAAAAAACAAAATAATTAAACTGACCCAACATGAGAGTTTCATACAGAACACTACTCAGTGTGTCTATAGAATTCCTTTATAAGAGTTATGTAAGTAATCCTTAGCCTTGAGATCACAATAGTATCTGATTTAGAAATGACTAAATCTTGATTTTTACGTGATGTTTTCCTAAACATGGATTGCTAATAAAGTAACTGTTGGTATAGTATGAATTAAGTGAAGATACAGTGATCAACAGAAGGATTCATTAACCTAAGTAAGTGGAGACAATAGTATTAACTTATGAAATCCTTGCTAAAGATGGAATGATGATTAGAAAAATGTCCTCTAATATAATCATTGAGGTTGTTAGCTATAGCTAAAAAACTAAACCCAATCAAATACATACAAAAGATGCTACTTTCATGTTCTATGTTTGATTTGGATATTAAACAATGAAAAGATTGAATTATACAAAGAAACTACTTCCTAGAAAGTTAGTAAAATCACATATGACATTCTTAATATTTAGGTGGTCATGAACATTATAATATGTTAAACTTGATCTTTAAACATTCGTTAATTAATTAGAAAATTAATGATAAATTAAAATTCTAAATTGAATATTTATAACTATAACTCATATTTAAAGTCAACATATTGGAAATCTAAAGGATCACACACATAATAAAATTAGTGAGAAAGTAAAATGAGATTAAATATGGATTTAAATGCAAGTTGCTTCTTAATTTTAAGGACTTAATTGTAAGTTCTTAAAAAGTTTAGGAAGACAAATAATAATTTGGCATAAGAGGCTGCTGAATCCTAATTGGATTAGGAAGAAAACTTCCCTTATAAATAGAGGCAATGGTGGTCGACCCTTAATGTTGCATTAAGGAAAAGATAACACTCTTTTGGCTAAACACCTTTCTCTCGCCTCTCTCTCTTGCTTTTTTGAGTGTCAAGTAAAAGTACCTAGAGGATTCTCATGTCGTTTTCTCCATAGCTTACCTTAGAGACTAGACAATTGGATGGTTGCAATTTACAACAACTCATCCAGAAGTTTGAAGTTTCAAATCGTTCATCAAATTCTCAAGCAATCACCTAAAACACCTAGTTAGGTTTTAATCATATTAATCCATCAAAGAGATCCTAAGATTAGGGAATTAAAACTATGAAATTTATCATTTCCTTGATATTGTTAATGTGTTAATCAACCCTAATATCCCTAACACATCTCTCCTTACTAATAAACCAATATTATAACAACAACTATAATAAGGGATAACTACTATGACCTCCATGAGTTTTACCATAATACACTTATTAGGCCTTTATTTTTATATATTTTATTATACCAAAACATCCCCCTACTTTAGTTTTGTGACCTTCATGGTTTTAAATTTTCCTTCTCACCAATCTTCTTGAAGAAAATAATTGTTAGTGGCAATTTCTATCCCAAATTTCAATCACCTTCCAATTTCAAACTAAAATTGCCAACTAAATCCTAGAAAAGTTGAAAAAAGTAATAATAAGAAAAGATCCTTTGCATCTCCTCTTCTCTTCCTCCTCGATTAAGAATATTGAAATATGTTTCATAAAGGCTGAGATCTGGTTGACCTTGTCGACATTATTGGCGGAGAACTAGATGTGGGGTGATTATCAAGCACGGAGCCAGATGCCAAGGGAGCATACTTGCTCGTTGGTGCTTTTTCTAAGCGGACACGCCAACAATGTTGAAGCAATCGAGGATTGGATACTCACTTGATTGAACCAGAAATTTTAGTCGCAACCTAGAAAGAATGTCGATGATGATATCAAAAGGAAAGATTCTTGCCTACAACTACGGTGGACATTATTTAGTGGAAACCCAAAAACCGACCAAACCAAACAAATTTAGCTTGTTTGGTTCAATTTAAATACAATTTCGGCTCGGTTTTTTTTAAAAAAAATAGTTAATTCAGTTCGGTTCGGTTTTTAGGTAAAAAAAATTTAAGTTGAACCGAACTAATCAAATTTAATAAAATTAAATCAAAGTAGTTTGAACACATATTAAATCAAATCAAAATGATTGAATTTCATTTAAAATTCATGATTTACATTAAAAATATATTATTTATATTAAAAATATTTTTAAATATATTATAAGAACTATTATTTATATTAGAAATATTTTTAAAATAATTTTTTAAAAAAATCGATCTAAACTAAACCAAACTAAAATTAAATCGAGCCAGATTGATTTGGTTCGATTCGGTTTATAAATTTATTCGATTTGCTTTGGTTTATATTTTTTCAAAATTTGATTTTCAATTTTTTCGGTTCGATTTAGTTCAATTCTGTTTGAACCAAATGCCTACCCCTACCTACAATCACCATGTCTTACCAAACTCTTTTAGTTCTACTATTACTCTTGGCTTGATTATTGAAACAAGGAAGAAATAAAAATTCATGTTAGAGGATTGATTGTATAGTAATTTATTAAGAGAGGAAATGGTTTGGCCCTTGGGTTGGTTTTGTTGATAGTGCTATATTTGTTTCTCTTAAATGTTTGCTTTCATGAGAATTGATACGCACTCTTTACAAAGATGATAGTTTAATCTCTTGAGAATTGATACATGTTGAGACTATAGATTTTATATTTTTAGTGTTTAATTGGTTGTACACTTTCCAAAACTTATATTTTTAGGGTTAGTTTTAAGACAGGGCAATTATGGTATTTTGAAATTATTTCGAGTTTTTTACCAACATTTTATCCTTCTACTAATACAAAATTATGTAAAAATTAGACTTAACGATTCTATAAATTTAGCAAAACCAAAATTGAGGACATTTTAATATATATATATATATATATATATATATATATATATGACCATGCAGTGTATCATAGCAAAATCCAAGGAGATCACAGAAATTATCCCTAACAAAAACAACAGTAATAATAAGAGTAAATTACTATTTCTCCCCTTAGGTTTTATGCAATTTAGTAGTAATGGATCTCTATTTTAAAAACTATCTTTGTTTGTCCTTTAGTTTTTATTTTGTCAACTAGTAGGTCCTTTAGTTAGATTTTCCATTAAATTGAGTTGAAAAGTCAGGTTTACCTTTAATTCAATTTCGAATTTTCATCTTCTGCCACTACATGAACTCATCTTCTCTATTCTACTACATAAGCCAACCTCTATCACTCTGCATAATTCGTTTATAACCAAAAAATCTAGTAACATTTAATTACATCATCCAAGAATTATTACCCGCCATACAACCATGGTCAGGCAGATTGAAAAGTAAAATTGTATCAAGATAAACACACACAAATATACACAGTAAAATATCTCCAACTTTGCCCACAAATCTTAAAATGCAAGACTATTTTATTGAACAAGAAAAGGAACAAAGATCCTTGAACAAGACTATGCAAGAAAAGGAAAAGATCCTTGAACAAGACTATTTAGTTGTATAAAAACCTAGATCCTAAAGGAACAAGGGAGTAAAGAGATGAGCCTAATTTATTTTTGACACTTTCAAGCTCAAAATAATCCTAAAATAACATATACTTTTCCTTTCTTTCCTCAATAAAATCGATTTTCTTTCCTTAACAAAATCGAGCTTGGATTTGGAAGGATGAGAAGTTTAGAAAGGACAAGATATTAGATTTACAAGAGGAGAAGGACAAATGAGACGATATCTGATTTAAAGGGCAAAAAAGGCATAAAATATAATTCTCTTTTAGTATCTTGAATTTTTATGTTTGGCTAACAGCAAAAGCTATAAAAGCTTGATGAAAAGACCAATTAGTTGATAGAATAAAACTAAGCAACTAATCAATATGGTTTTAAAAATAGACGTACTGACTAGTGAACTATATCAAACCTAGGGATAGTAATTTACAGTAATAATGGTTATGGTCTTACTCTAATACCTTTTGGGTGAAAAATATTTAAACATTCCTAAATAACATAGTACTATGGGAATTTCATGAGAAACTATCAACTACTAAAACAAATATGAACGTGCAAAATTTTGGGGAAAAAAAGTTCTCTTTTATCAGTAGTAGTAAACAATTGTGGGCAATGTTGTTAAACTCACATTTTGAATCGTACGATTCAACGATTTTACAAGTTAAAATCTTCTAAACGATTCAACACATATACAAAATCGGATCCTTATAAGATCGATGTGAAATAGCACGTTGGCCAGATAAAATCATTGAAATTGCGATTCTTCATCCGATTTTGATGAGTTCAGACATATGTAGCAATTGCAATGATTTTTGAAGTGAACCCAAACTTCCATGACCCAACCCATGTTTTCAACTCAAAACGGTGTATTTTGTTTTGATAAAAAACAAAAAGAACAAAATTTGGGGAAAACATAATTTGGTTGAGGGAATCATGGTTGTAGCCAACAAGTTCGCACAAACCACCAACGTACCACCATGGCCTCCTCAGGATCACTTTCCCGCACTGCACCACACCTCCATAGCCAACGAGTCCTTCGATACCACTGCACTGCCATAGCCGACAAGTTCTGCAATTTCATGTTTTTCGCATATGACAGTCAAATGTTTCTTGCCAATGAAAGATTTCGACAATACTTGAAAACATGAGTTTGAATATCATTTTATGGTTGGATTTGTAAAAATAATTAAAATAAAACTGGGATGAAGAAATTCCATGCTTTTCACATACGACATTCAAATGTTTCTTGCCAATGAAAGATTTTGACAATACTTGAAAACATGAGTTTGAATATCATTTTATGGTTGGATTTGTAAAAATAATTAAAAAAAAACTGGGATGAAGAAATATAATATCCAAATTAATTATAAGAAGATTTGCATCTTCTTTGAGAGTTTAACACTTAAGTATCTTCTCTGTTTCTATTTCTGCATGTGATCCAGCAGAAGTAGATTGGAGAGATTGAGAACTTCCGATCAATAATATCATCATTGAATCTGATTTGCAAATTGTTATCGATCATATCAACAATTCTGCAAGAGAAGCTCTATGCTTCCTCTGAAATGTACTACCAAAAATTGATGATGTCTGTTCAAAGTTTTAAGATGATCTCAGTTTTGTTTTTGCCCAAAAGAGAGAACTCAGATGCTGATTGTTTTGCAAAGTCTGTAACAGAGGCTCAGAAAAAATTTTTTGCATGGCTTTGATTGAGTTATATTCTGTCCTCTTGTTACTTTGAATTTTGTTGTTTTCTATGTACTTTGCTTCTTTTTGGTCTGTTTTATTTTATTTCAAGAAGGAAAAAAGAAAGCACACGAATTTTATTTTTATAAAGATTTTCAGTACCTCTATTCATTTTTTTTTTCATTGTGTTCAGTAACTTTATTTGGATATCAATAATAATTTTTTATGATATTAATATAAGTTAAAAAAGCAAGTTTAACAACATTGATTGTGGGAATCTTTTAGTGGTCGAAATTGAAATACACAAACATTAAGAAACAAAAAGGTAAAAAAAATATATTTTTTTAAAAAGTGTGGAATTGCATGTCATTGTTTACGAATAGTGACACACAATTCCATTTTAGTATGTAATAAATGGTAGTTGTGCTTCACCAAGTAAGCAACATTTTGGCACCCAGTGCCTCAAAGTGTGGTATCTGGCACCTGTCAGTTTTTTTTTTTTTCCCCCTTTTACAACACCAATATTGGTCTATAAAAAAAGTTCAAAAGACAAAAATCTTAGCAAAATTCTAAAATCCTGTCAACCAAGATGTATGTGACAAGGGAATAAGAGGATTCAGGGGCAGTAGTAAACTGAAAAGAGCTAGATTTGGAATATAAATTAATTAAAGCATCGATGGAGATTCATCTGGACTATATTATGTTGGAAACAGTGGGATCAAAAACCATTAGGACTCCAAACAGCATTATTGAGTATGGAAGCAGAAACTTATAAAAGCAAACAAAAGCCTAGTTTTCAGTTTACAGGTGTTTACCTACATTTTATTATATTAGCCAGTTTATAAGATTTTAATTGTCATTAGTTGCCTAGTAGCAGTAGGAAGTTAATTGCGGGTAGTTGCCTAGCAGCAGTAGGAAGTTAATTGTGGGTAGTTACCTGGAAATGGTAGGAAGTTATCTATATACAATTATTTTACTGCCTTGCATTTAAGATGAAGGAGGAGATTATGAAGGGGTGAAGTATCTTTTATCTAAACTGGTCTCTTGTTTATGAGATTGTAGAGTTCTCTCCAACAGTCCCTTAAAACTTTATTTAATTAATTTCTTCTTTGATCAAGATAGGTGGACATAGTAGGAAAACCCATAAACACAGCCCTACTACTGAGCCTTACAATCCTACAATAAATTGTCCCAATAACCAGATCCCAAACACGGTGCTGTAACAAAAACCTTAGTCAAGTATCCTGGAATTTGGGCATTTATTCCTGGGGTAGCAATCAGTGATTTTGCTAAACTCCCTTTTATCAGTTGAAACTTGAAACCTTCAATGGTAACTAGTAACTGGTAAGCGCTATAGCAGCCATAGGGCAAGAAATATTATTTGTTCACCACTCTTTTCTCAAGGAATACGACAAAAGCAACATGCATGTATCAAAAAGGAAACTACCAACCTGCCTAACAATGAATGGCTCCTCAGCAACACTCAATGGCTCTGTTAATATAGTCAAAAAGCCATTTCGATTCCCATAAACAATGTCTGTGAAGGTTCGATCACTTACCTGCCACAAATTAAATTGTGTCATCCATTTAAATGATAAAAAAAACCAAGGTATCCACTTAAGAATTTCATGATGTACGTACATACCATGATAAGCTGAGAAGCTTTATAGCCAAAGTGCTTTTCGATTTCTTCAGCGGTTCCAGCTGGTTTCTTCACCCCTATCGTGCAATTAGCAGATATTATAACTCCACATCATTATTACATAATCAGGACCCGGGGGGAGGGGAGGGCCAAGCAGAATGTCAAGCAGTTACTATGAATGTCAAGCCAGAATGTCAATCAGTCTAAGTGCATATATTAGTCGGCCCGAATGTCAAGCAGTCTAAGTGCATTACATAATTAGGAACTTGGGGGGCATAAAGAGCAGTAGTTTCAGCATGTTTACAAGGCAAAAGATGCATACATTAGTCAGCCAGAAAGTCAAGCAATTTAAGCGTTCATAATAAATTATGAAGCATTGAAGTATTTAGTTTTGCAAGGGTACAGAATTAGAGCTTTTTGGTATCAAAATACTTACTATGCCTTACGACTTTGATCCCAATTGCCTTCTCGAGTGTCCTGGCTTTTGAGCCATCGTGATGATACTCAAATAGGCCTAACTCATTGAACCAGTAACATAAATAAACAGCATTATCAGCATTTGAATAGCAAGATAACATCACAAAATGTTTATGCTAAGATTACCAGCAGAGTTGCTAAATACAGTCAGATTATTGCTAAAAACTGTTTTGCACTGATCTATCGACGAACCAAGAGGACCCCATAGCGTCAAAGTGTAAGGGACCGTGATTGTATTATCCTTCTCAAACACGACGCCCCTAAAACCTCTTCTGTGAAGCTCTGCCCAATCAACGTACCTTATATCACGCACAGCTATGTGAGGAGAGCCAAATGCCGCTCTTTGAAGAACACTGACACCGAAGAAACAATCCCTTCAACGTTAATTCTTTGCCCTAACGCTGCTTTCAAATCTACCAACCACATGTCTGAGAAAAGTCGTCTGGGTTTCTCGATATAGGCCTTTTGTTTTTCCTGCTCTTGTTCTCGGTTTTGGATTTCTGGGTTTCGTTAACTGTCAATGAAAGATCGGAATCGGTCATGTAAGGAATTGTTGTGCCTTGGATGTGAGTACCTTGAGCTATTGCTTGTGTGATAGTCGTCTTGCTCCTTGTGGTTGCAATTACTTGTGGGAAGGACAATGAGAGAACAGATGTTTTTGGGGTTGGTTTGGTATTTGGGAAGGGAAACAGAGTCGGATTTTAGCCTGTGCTGGGAACGATAGCAGGGAATGCGAAGAAAGTACGGGAAGGGGCAATTGCAGCAACTGGGCAAGCTAGCAAAATAGGCGCACAACATTTCCATTTCCTGACTAAGTTGTTTTTGGGTTGCTTAACAATATTTTTCGGAGACAAAAAAAAAAATTAATATTTTTCATAATACATTTGAATAAAAGAAATATAATAATTTCAAGATTAATTTTGAAATTAATTTATAAATATTAATTATTAAAAATAATATAATCGTGATTCTTAATTGTACTACAAAAGAGTGATAATAATTGTACTAGAAAAGAGTGATAATAATAAAAAGCTGACCATCGAACTTTATACTTACTCCTTATAATGTGCATTTTTATATCTCAGGATTTGGCACTCTTTTTGTTAATTTTATTATTTTGATTAATTATTAAAATCTTCATTTATTATTCATAATTTTTTTATAATTTAATTCAGCCCATAGACATATAGCACTGCTGAAATATTATAAGCCACTCTACAAGATTATAATGATTTTATTAAGGGGCTTTGTAAAAAATATGAAGAACAAAAGACAATAATATATTAGCGAATTCTTTCTTCTGAAAAAACAAAATGCCCGTCAACTTTCTCAATTTACGCTCCAATTGTGCAGATAAATATAAAGAGGTCTGTTGCTTTACCAGAAGCAGTTGCATTTTCATTTTCTTCTTGAACTCTATCCAAAACGCTTTATAGTATTTTGCTTTATCAGCAGCAAGTGTCGCCATAGAGAGAGGCTCCGTAGACGGTGCCATGGCTACCTTTGTAGATGGTGTCGTGCCTGCCATCGGCGGAGAAGGCATTGGTGGCTTGGACGAGGTCGGAATAAGCGAAAAAGCGTGCAATTGAGAGGAGCAATTTTATTAATAGAGGAGCAAACCAGGTGGCTCATTCTTTGTCTCATTATGCCACGTATAGTAATCCCAACTGCATTTGGCTTGAAGAGCTTCCAGAACATGTTGACCTATTGGTCTGACACGATGTAACTGCTTTGTCGGGGATAAAGCACATGTTGACGTCCCATATTTGACCCAAAGGACATAAAACCATATAATTTGAATTTTAGAATAAATAACTGTTAAAATTATTAATTATAACTATTTAAGTTCTGACTAAATCGAAGTTAACTCAAACGTTTATATTAACATTAAATCAAAATATGAACAGAAAGAAATTATAAAAAATTATGGAAAAATCTAAAGAAAATATTGACACAATAGATCTGACTATAAAATTTTACAAAATTCAATTCTAATTGCAGTAGCATATTAAAAGAAGAATTTTAAAAAAGAAAAATTCATATATATTGCAGCAAACAACTTCCATTTAAAAGTCACTGGTTCTAACAATGAGAAAGCATCAAGAGTAAAAAATCTCAAACTAGCCCTCCTAATATACCTAAAACCAAATTCAAGAAAAAAAGTTAACCCATTACTATAAAAACCAATCCCACCATCAAGAGTAATAGCAAGATTATCCCTTTACTTCATCTTTTTTGCCTTCATGAAAAACGTATCTCATACATCTTATTATTCAAATTTTCTTGATTTTCCATACTCATTTTCTTTCTTTTTCTCCTAAAAAAAATACCAAACATTTTGGTTTCAATACCATTAACTCCTCTTTTCTATTTCACAACAATCGCCACACCCAACGGTAGAGCAGTAAGTCAGCAACAACGCCTCACAGAAGGTAGATCCATAAGACATTCAACAACATAAATATCACAATCCTCTATGGCTTCGTAATAATACTCATCCTATGTGGCACCATCGCATTGGCAACGTCACTAGCTCTGATGTTGAACCCATCAACTAGAATGTCATCGAAGAGACTAATTGGATACTCTCCAAGATTCAATCCGACGACTTCATCAACCTAGATGACTTGCCCAAGCCTGAGATCAACCCTTAAATCACTTACATCTTGAGCCCCAAAGTCTCAAACTATGATTAACAATGCAAGCTATGACTTGGCCAAAACGCTGACTTTCTTAATTTTATAAATGGAAAACCTAAAATTTTGTTTTTCCTGTGAGTTTTTTGTTTATAAATTGCTAGTGGAGCTTAGATTTGCTTGATGCATGGGCTCTTATGGGTCATAAGGATCTAATTAGGGTAGAAGTTGGTAGGGTTTTGAATGCAAATTTGATAGGAGGTTGGTGTTTAACGTCTGAGGTTGATGATCAGATGAATAAAAATTTGATAATAAATAAAGATTAGAAAGATAGTGTATCTGTGAAGTTATGAATATTTGTATGTCTAGTGTAGATTAACGGAAGAAATATCGTTATTTTTACTGTCTAAACAAGGGCTCAAATAACCGTAACTAATAATTTTAATAGTTATTTATTCTAAAATTTACATTAAATATTTATGTATTTTTTTAATCAAACATTAGATGTCAATATGCACCTTATCCTATTTCTAATTAATAAAGTTTATGCTTTTTGCTAAAAAAAAAAAAAATGTGCAATTGAGAAGAATTTTCCAAGTTGGACTAAAAGACTTTTTTTTTAAAAACTTATTAGTGTTTTTATTAGGTTTATAACAAGTTTATATTGATTTTATATATATTCTCAAATTGTGTTAAATTTCTTTCAATTTGAAATTTGATATTAGAAAATAAATTACACAATTTGTGTATCAGTTTTCATGATCCACAAGAAATAAAATAATATTGATATCAAACAAACATTAAATTAGTGTGTAATTTCTTTTATTAGCAGAA
>CATIWR010136541.1:0-13117 GCA_949677035.1 Omphalea diandra | reverse complement strand
TTAAACGCCAATTAAATCATTAAGTTTTGGGTAACTTCCTTTCACTTTTACCTTATTAATCTTTTTAAAACGAACCCAACCCCCCCCCCCCCCCCCCCCCCCCTCCTTTCTCTTGGTGATGAATGATGATAACTTGTGTATTCTTCTTGGTAGGTTTTGGGAGTCCAGGTTCATATATTATTGCATACTATCCATGCATGAATAATCCCACCATTTGATTATGTATTCCCCATCCTCGCCTTATATATATTATTTATTACTTTTTAGCATCTTCCATATCACATTCATGCATTGTATACTTAAACTTTATGGTTGATGACTTGACTTAGATGGATGTGCCTAGTAGATAAATGAAAAATTAATTAATAAAGGTAAGGTATAAAAAGTGAACCATTAATTGCCCAAAAGTCAGACCCTAAAGTCTGGGTAGTTTGGGTGCCTAACCCTTTTTCTTCATTGTACCTAATTCTCAAATCCAATCTCTAATAGAGTGAAGATGGGTTGGCCCTTCTAATTGACCCATTAGAACCAAAATCCTTCTTTGTCTAGAGTCTTATCTCTGTCAAAGTCGGATGGCAACTCCAGTCAAGTATTCGAGGTAGTACCAAAATATTACCCCTCTATAGCTCCCCGTTGGCTACTTGATTTGAAAATAAAGGCTTTTACCTATCGACAAGCCATCTTTCATATCTCTTGATGATCCCTTCACGTGCCACTTATCAGGTTTGTACCCATGTATGACTCTTGTCCTTTCGATCTTTCGATGGTTGATAAAAGATTAGTAGTCGTAAGCAAAATTTCATTTGTTCGAGCATAGTTCCAAAATCAAGGAGCTCATAAATACTCACAAAAACATTATTAATATATTCTCTTACTTGAAGCCAATTTGAACCAAACAAAGAGCCGACACATATGCAATGCTACTAGAATTACACCTTCTTGTTGAAATTGAGATAGAAAATTTTATCATGTATACTGGAAATAGGCAACTTGCTTCTATTTTTAAGACAAATAGTTCTAAGCTGCCATGGGATTCTTTTAGCTATATTACCGAAGCAAGAGATAGACTTTATTATTTTTAGTAAGCTTTTGTTTGTATACCCTTCAATAACAAACTAGTTAAATGGCTTGCCAATGGTCTATGAAAAAAGAGTCTCCTGTTTGCTTGGGTTACATGTCTCCCACCAAAACTTATTGAATTATTATATTAATTTTATTTTTTATCTATAAAATATTTATGTCTTTCGGATTAAAAAATTAATTAAAGTTACATCGAAGCTCAAATTGCTTCGTAAACTTAATTCATAAAGTTATTTTGGCTTTAAAATGATTTTATAGTCAAGTAAACTTTTCAATTGTGCAAAACAACCCTTGCAAACCCTACAAATAATGAAGCCTTATCAAGACATTCCATGAGGACGAAAATTACAAAAACTAATAGGTCCCACACTTTTTCTGCCCTTGCCTCTGCTCTTTATCTCCCAAATCGGTTCATTCATCAATCTATAAACATCAATAAAAGCATTATGTCGACGGGTTGTTATTTCTGAGGGTGATTTTACGGTTTGCTTAACGCTGAAAGGTGATTCTGTCCTTTAGTGTCAACGGAAAGACATTTGTGCCCTTCAGCTTGCCGCCGAGCTCCTTGGCAAAACGACATCATCTTGTAGGGGTGTCATTGTCTTTTCGAGGCTATCACACGCAGGGGCATTGTAGTCTTTGGACGTTGGTGAAATTACACCTGCATCCTTTGCTTCCCTGACCACGCCCTAAGAAAATAGCAGCATCCCATAGTGTCGTCCTTTACCACTAGACGAACTCGGTTCCTTTTTTGTTTATAGCAAAATTCTTTAATTACACTCACATGTAGCAGAAATTGAGGCTGTTTTATTAGTTTTTGGTAATATTTTACTGTTACTCAGTTTTATTATGGTTGTGTCCATATTACATTATTATTTGCCTCTTACATTTCTCCAATGGCATATACTAAAAGAAAAAAAATTGAAGTTCACATCGTTGTGCCTTTCTCCTTCACCCTTCACAAATTTAGTCTCAATGTTTCTCTTATTTTTTCTACATTATCAATTACTGAGGAATTTATATATTCACGATGCTGCCTGTTTTTGTTGGTCTCTACACCTTTTTTTTTTAATGCTGTTTATAGCTTCTACTAGTAATTTATTTGAATGCAAGAAATTATAGGCTTTCGTTGTTTGTTGATTTATTCTCTTCTATTCATGTTGCACGTGCTATATATTTCTAATGTTTCTTCTTTGCATTTTAATAATTTTCCTTATTTTATAATTATAAGTTGCTAATTAATGGGGTTAGATTGTGTATGGCAAGTTGTACGGGAAGCTAAGGTATATTAGTAGGATTTATTATCTTTGGGACCATGTGAGGAGGAATAATGAATTGGAAATTTTAGAATTTGTTTATGATCATGATGAGGATTTGGAGTATCGCCCCATGATGGATTTATGGATTAGAGAGTGATCATCCTAGAGTGCATCGTGCATCACCAATGGTGGACTCTCCCTCTCCTGTGTCTATATATTCTATGAAGTGTATATCGTAACAACAACAAATGAAGGACCATATGGTTGATGCCATCTTTTCATTTTATATGTCAACGTATATTAGTATATATAGAGCTTAGAGTTATTTGAATGAGAGACCTAAAGTTATGTGTTTCTTATTGGGTTAGTTGTAAGATCGATTGGGATATTTTTGTTGGATTTCAAGTTGATTTTGAAGGCTTAAAAGAAATTTTTTGTTTTCTAAGATAATAATAAATAGGGTACTCTTTGAAATTGATGAATAATTATCTTTATATTTTTTTTCCTATACTCTTGGATATATTCGGTTATATTATTTGGTTATTAGTAATTAAATATGTGAATAATTTCATCTTATTACTTACTAGAGTGTTTGGTAGAAGAATCAAAATAGATAATGATCTTAAAGTTAATAAATAAAGTTTGTCATCATTATCTTTTATCATCATTTGAAAGGGTAGATAAAGAATGGGTAAAAGCAAGAAAAAAAAAATAAAGAGACAAATATTAAATTCTAAATTATTTGTTTACAAGACATTGTCAATAGTAATAAAATTATCTTTATTTTTATTATTTATTTTCATTATCCCATCATTATTTCCCATCTTTAATTATGATCAAGTTGTGATTTCAAATTATTTATTAAAAATGATATTTTCAGATATCAATTTATTTTGATATCAGTTGTCTGAGGTTATCATTTTAGCCTCAAAAGGTACACTTAAATAACCAAATTTATTTATATCTATATTTATTTTTATATTTTATCTTTTTAAAAATAACATATAGTTTCATTTCGTATATTATAGTTTTTCTTGACGAGAACGCATGGATAATATGCCGAAGCGATAACTTTAAAGAAACTGCTTTTTGATATTTTGTTTTACTGTTCTATAAATTATTTTATAAATATAATATCTCTACAGCTGCATCTCTACCTGTGTAATATATAAACTTAATGTTTTAAATATGACTATGACAAATCAATAATTTTAGATCAACCACTTCTCCATATTTTATTTTACTGCTCCACAGTTTTCTGCAAATAAAATCCTTTAATAACTTTATCTATATGTATATAATGTAAAAACTTCGTGTTTGAATACAGGTTCAATCATCATGTATTATATTTATGGCCGTTCTTAATTTATAACAAATATATTTCATTTATGAATTTTAGATTATAATATCATCAAAATTTATAAATAAAACGTAACATTTATATAAAAATTTAAATAAATTAAACCTGCAGCATCGCGTGGACTAATTTACTAGTTGATTTATAAGTGCATCAATACATTGAAGCCACAAGTCACCATTCAGGGCAAGTTCTTGACCAAAAAAGGAAGCAAACGAACAACACCATAGTTATTAAGAGATAATCCATATTCTTCTTCTTCATAAATAGAGTTTCAAATTTTGATCAAATATGAGTTATTGAATCTGTTTAGCACCAACAAGAAGGCAGCGAGATCCGAGAGCCATAGTAAGGCTGAAAATCATAAAATTAAAAAAATTCTCTTCAAAAATTTTGATACAATATTGTAAATAGTAATTTTTATTAGGATGTTAAAATGTGTCATGACATGCTAATATGATTCACAAAATATATAAAATTAATGGGTTAAAATTGATCGTGCAGCAAGTTGATACTTGAATCCATTATAATTCACTTAATTTTACATGTTATATCAATTCAATAGAATTCATTTTATAATCTGCATAATATATGTATAATTTCAAGATTAAAATGGTCATTTATATATAATATATAGACATTTATTATGTGTTTATATTTATTAAAAAATTTAAATGATGCTTACTTGAAACTTTATGTATTTGTATTTATTTGTAAGAATATTTAAATTTTGATATTATATTAATCTTTTTTTAGATTTTTTTTATTGATACTTGCTTTAAATCTTGAAATATATGATTATAAATAATATTTTAATTAATTTAAAAAATATAATAATTTTTTATATTATAAATTTATACAGATTAAATAGATTATGTTAGATTTTATGACCATATACAATCCACTTAAAAAAAATAGATTATACATATTGTATTCATGTAAGCAGTTTAAATTTTACATCATATTAAGATTGAGATATCCTGATACGATTAATAAATAGATTATATTTATAATGATCTTAAATTATGTCACCTAAGTGGATTAGCACCTCACAGTAACACAATCTATCAACTCATTTTGATACCTTAATTTTTATTCTAGGAACTTCCGTGCACATTCAAAATGTTTAGGGAAAGTTTTTTCTTTTTTATTTTAATATGGAGATTTTTTTTTTTTTTTGGTATTATCATTTTATTTGTTAAAATTTTTTTATGACCAATTAAAGATGGCGGGTGACATTTATTTTTTTCAAAATATATTATATTTGTACAAAAATAAAATCTTAAATTAGAATATATTTAAAAAGTGGTCTAGTAGGATCAACATTAACTTTTTATTATATCCGTCAGTTATGCTAATATCTTGTTATCTACTGCAAATTTTTATAATTTGAAAAATTAATTGACTTGAGAAAAAGTTGTAGAGCCAAAAACAATTTGGGCTTTTGAACAATAAATTTGTATCTTTTGCCAGGCTGAAGACCCAAATCGCTCCATAACCTTGTGGTGTAACGTTATTTTAGTTATAAAACTTTTTTTAGTCAATTGAATCTTTCAATTATTGAAAACAAAGAGACCATCAACAGACGTTAGAATAAAAATAACAAAATAAGCCCACAAAAAAAATAAAAAATAAAAAAAAATAAAAAAAATTCTTTATTCTTCTTCTCCACAACAAATCAACAATCAAAATAAATATAAATATTATGTTTATTTCAATTCTAACTTAAAATTCATTTCATTTATAATTAAATTTCTTGTAGAATTTATTTACAAATGAATTTCTATATTTGGTATATTAGAAAATAAAAATATAATTTATTTCAAATAAAATAAATTTTGTGTTTAATTTAAGTGTAGAATTGAACAAAATATTTTATTTTATAAAAATATCTTTATGTTATTTTTTAAAAATGTTTACAAATATAAAAAACATGAGAGTGAGAGAGAGAGAAGAAAAAAGAGAAGATGGAGGAAAGATAAAAATAAAGTGAAAAAAGTATTTTTAATTAAGAGGATTATTGTTATAACAAAAACATTTACAATTTTAAAATTTATTTGTAATTTTTATCAAATTTGATATAATTCATTTTAATTGTAATCAATTTTAAAGATTTAATAAAATAAAATTCTAAATGAATTTTCATTTAATCAAACATACAAATAGGATCTGCAAATAAATTTTATAAAAATTATAAAATTTATTTGCACCAAACACAATAAAAACATTTGTTTCTCCTTCATTTTTTTTCCTCAATTAAAAATTTTCCTAGAATTTTTCATTTCCTTCTATGTTGCAGATTTTGGTTAATGATTTTTTTAATAGTATAAGGACGAGAGACTATCGTAAATCAAGAACGATTTTCAAAAAATATAAATTGAAATCGAAAATCAATCTCTTAATCATTCAAGTCAAATTGAGAGTCACGAAGATTTTGACTTTGAAAAGTAGAATTTATGCAGAGAAAATGAGTCAAACACAGAGCAATAGTTTCTCTTGCAAATCCACCCATCAAACCCAAGACCAACAACCATAAACCCTATGATCTTGAACATCATGACCATAACAAAGATCGAGATTGTGACCGCGAGCAGGCAGAGAATTTTATTCAAGCTACTATTTCATTTAGAAAAATGCTAAGGATACTTCTAGAGAGATGCATGTAATTTATTTCTACCATAAAATAAAAATCGGGTAGAGAGTTTGATTCAAGCTAATATCTTTAATGGTTCTTTGTTCGAACATTATGTGATATTACTTTTGTTGATTATTATTATTATTATTATTGTTGCTGAGACATTGATGATTTCAATTTAGGTGAGGTCTAACAATATGTTCATGATTAAGTTTGATTTTTTAGGTTGAGAAAAGTGCTTAGGCTTTAGTAATTAAGAAGACGAAGAAGAAGAAGAATTATTTTTTACACTTTATATTATTTTATTATTTTTGTAGCCTATTTTATTGTTTTTATTGTTATTCTAATGGCCGTTTGTGATCTATTATTAATTTCTTTTTAGTTTGCATGTATATATTATTATTTTTATTGTTATTCTAGCATCTTATTATCAATTGAACAAGTGTATGTAACTTCATTTAATTAAAGGATTCAATTGATTACGAAAAAAAAAATTAGAACCAAAATAAGTTTAGAGGGTGATTTGGAACTTTGGTCTCTTTTATGAATTTTCTGTCCAATTTTTCTGTCCCAACTCCTCTTTCTCTATATCTCTCTCCCATAAATTTTTTTTATCAAAATATATATTAAATAAAAACTAAAGTATGGGTGAATGTGTAGAAGTTAAAACTTAAATATTTTACTTAAATTATCCGTTCACTATTCAATTCCCTATTCTACTTAATCACATTTTATACTTTTATTATTGTTTCTAATACTACATTATTTTCTAAATACTGCTTTATATTATCTTTGAATCTCTCATTTTGCACTCTATTATTATTTTTTTAAAATCTAATTCAATCACCTAATTTGCCTAATTATTATAGAAAAAAATATGGGTTTTTTGTATTGAAAATATTAAAGGGAAAGTATAAAATTCTACCATATAGTTTCATTTTTGACAAATATGGTCTCATGATTTGTTTATTGACAAAACTTTACCTCGTAATATAATGTCGTTTACAAAATGGTATCAAATTCATAATTTCATTATATTCATCTAACCTGATATTAGATTATATACATTATTTCAACTAATTATATATAGGTACATAATTTTTTCACTCTAAATACATAATGTGTTCATTTTTTACTTTATATAATTTGAACAAATTATATTTTTATCACTATAGAATTTGTTCAAATATATACAAAAAGTAAACAAAAAATAAATAAATTTTATATTCAGATAGAAAAAATTTTTATCCAAATATTAGATCCATAATTAGTTGAAATAATATACAAAATCTGATATCAGATTAATTAGATATAACAAAGTTACGGATCTAATATTATTTTGCAAATGACATTATACCAAAGAGTAAAGTTTTACTAATAAACAAATCACGTGACCATATTTGTCAAAAAAAAAAAATCACATGATACAATTTTATACTTCCCAGACATTAATGTTCTTATTGAGCATATATCTAGCAAATAATTTTTTTTTTATTCATATTAGCTACTGGTAGAAAATGATAGTTCTTTTAAAAAAAAAATAATTAGGCAAATTAGGTAATCAAATTAGATTTTAAAAAATAATAACTAAAGTGCAAAATAAGATGTTTAGAAATAAATTAAAATATTGTTTAAAAAATAATAATGAAAGTGTAAAATGAGTGATTAAAACAATTAGGTAAAATAAGGAACTGAATTAGGGAATTAATAATTTCAGTAAAATATATTAAATTTCAATTTTTGCACATTTACCCTTACTTTAGTTTTTATTTAATATATATTTTGATGAAACAAAAACCATGAGAGAGATGGGAAGAGAAGCGTTGGGGTAGAAAGGGCATACGCTACAAATTTAGTTGGTTTTATATTAAGTTTTTTTTTTTTTTTTTGGCTATATGTAAGAGAGAGAAACAGAAAAAAAAATTAAAATTGAAAAAGTAAAATATTCTGTGAGTTTTATCATAATATACTATTTTATTTTTTAATTTTTTTAAAATATATTAAAATCCAAGTGTTTTGACTTTATTAAACTAAATAATCTTTTCATCATATTTTAATTATTTTTTATTAATTTTAAAGATTAATTTCACTATGTTTAACCAGCTAATTTGTCATGAAAAAAAAAAAAGGAAAAAGGTTTGTATTAGTCCTTTCCTTTCTAAGGGTAAGATTTCTCTTTTTTTGATATCAAATTTTCTCATTTTATTGAGATGGCATCGCCTCTATGGTCTAAGATTACTAGGTTATCTCCATCTTTATTTTGAACTAGTAAGGATTAGGATATTTACAGGATGAGGATCTAGGAGGCAGGAATTTCGCCTAGAAATATTAGGCAATGCTCCAGAATTATAAGGTAATTGTTAAAGGTTTAAGGGTCGAATGCATAGATTGCCCACTATACTTTTCGCAATTGATCATTTTAATACCTCACATTTGATTGTAATCAACTGAACACTTCAATTTTTATTTGAATAATTAAATGCTTGTAAGATTATTTTTGGCTAATTAAATACAAGAGATTAAGGAAGTAAATATGTATAAGAAATGTGTGATGATGTGGACAAAAGCTCTACAAACCTAACATATTTAAGATCTTTTTAATGATGTAGATAATTTCTCTATCTTTCACACACTTAGCTCATTCATTCTCTCTCTATTCTCAAAATAGCGATAAAAAAAATATCACATCTTAACCCTAAACTGCATTATCCCCAAATAAAGAATGAAGAGCAAGAAATTATCTTATGGTCATTACACGTTTAAGAGAAAGGAAGGATAGCAAGTAAAAAGGTATATGTTCAACTTAACTATGTAAATGGATTTGTTGTGAATACATGAAAATTTTAGGGCATTTTGTATGCTTTTTTAATCCATGTTTCTAGTATGGGAATGGGTAATGTTATGGATTGGAGTTTTTTGTTATTTAATCCCAAATGCTATGGCCTTCATTGAAGGTCTACACTTTACCTTTTACCTTTTTTTTATAGTCAATTGACAATTGTCCACATTGTCTTCATTTTCAATTGTGTTAAGTAATTGTTCGATTTATTGCATTATTGTGGTCCCTACCTGATAATTTTCTTTTTTAAAAAAATCTTATTTGCCATAGGATAGGGGACTCATTTGTTGACCTTAGATGGCACCATGGGTTATACTTATAAATGGTCTAAATTTTAGGGATATTGGTAAATTTATGCATATTGATAAACATTTTGATGTATATAAGTTATATGTGCATTAGTTGCATGATTACATTAAGGACTTAGATTATATGGAGGTTAAGGGAATCTTTTGTAGAAGGAAGAATGAGGTTGGTTTTGTATAAATTATTAATGATGTTGTGGTGTTATATTTAATTGTTGGTGTGAAAGATGGTGATATTCTAAAATTATTTCTTGAACATTTTATCAATGTGCCTCAAGTTCTAAATGAAATTTCTGACTATGATGAAAAGGTTAATAATGGTGAGAAAGGGAGGAAAACACAAAGAGTGAGGTTGTAAATAATAAGGGTGAAGATAGTGATAAGGAGGAAATTTTAGATAGTGAAGGTGTAAACAGTGCTAAGAAAAAAGCTCAAAATCATTGGATATGAAGAGGATGAATTTGAGAATTTTAGTAATGATAGTGTAAAATGTGACGAAATTGATGGTAGTGATCTAAATGAAGAATTAAGAGAACCAAGGGAAAATATTAGGGAATTTAAAGCAAATACATCTAACGAGCAAAAAATCTAAATAGGGGGATTTCCTTTGGATGAGGCAGGTATTGATTCTGGTTATGAAAATACCGCTAGAGGAAGGAATAAATATGCTAGAAAGATAGAGAATGAAGAGATTTGTGATAGCTCAGATCCAAATAGTAGAAACGTGAGTTATGAGGATGAGGGACATAGTAATAGAAATATGTCAGTTCATTATGACCCTAATACTTTTAATGTTGATCATTTGAGGAAAGTAATTAGGAAATATGTTATTGTTAGGGGGTGTATCACTTACTATACGGCCTAATGAGACGAAGCAGATAAGAGTGAAATGCAATAAAAAGAAGATTGTCAGTGGTTGTTATTTGCTAGTATCCAAAGCCATATAAAAAATTTTATTGTGAAGACATACAATACAATGCATAAGTGTTATAAAACAAATAAAAACAAATTATGCAACTCCAAATATATAGTTAGCCACTACAAGGATAGAATTTTGTCACAGCTAGGAATCACTACAAAAGATCTTCAAAAGTTATGTGAATATGAGTTAAAATTGCATGTGGGATTAACAATCTGTGGAAGGGCAAAGCTTAAAGTCATTAGAAGTGTGGTTAGGGACTACAAGGTTGAATTTGCCAAACTACATGACTATGGTCATGAGATTAGAAGATCAAATCCTGGGAAAAATTTTTGTGCTAACGACAAGACACTTGAAGATGGCAAGCAACTTTTCAAAGTTTTTTATGTATGCTTCCATGCATTGAAGATACGATTTTTAGAAGGTTACATGAAAATACTTAGTTTTGATTGTTGCTTTTAAAAGGATCCCATTAAGGACAATTGCTAATTGTTATGTCCAAAGCTGGGAACAACCAAAAGTATCCATTTAATTGGGTTGTTGTGAAAGTTGAAAATAAAATAAAATAAATTGAAAATGATTCATTTCCATTTTAAAAGATGCTTAGGAATTACTAATGGTGACATATGGACAGTAATCACATATATGCAAAAGGTGATTATAAGCTTAACATGACATTATATTTCTTACTTAAATGTTTATATATGTATCATATTACAATAACATAATTTTTATTACATGGCTTGATTCTAACAATAAAAGAGGAGCTTCCTTCAGCAAAGAACATGATTTATGTTAGACATATTTGGTAGAATTGAAATAATAGATGGGATAGGAGGAAAAAATTTTAGGAGGCAGCTTGGTCAACATTTGAAGTCCAATTTAGAGAGTAGTTAAAAAAGCTTGACAAATTAGGTAATGATTATGTTCAAGATTTACTTAATTATAATGAGACCAATTGGTGTAAGGCATGCTTCAATTTTGATTGTCAATGTGATATTATTAATAATAATATGTGTGAGACTTTTAATGATTGGATATAAACCCCAAGGTGTTATAGCATAATTATAATGTTAAGAGAAATTAAAGTATAGGTTATAAATAGGATTAGGGAGATGAGAGAGTCTGTTGAGACTTGGATTACAAACATATCTTTTATGGCTATGACCAAATTAGAAGACAATACTACACATTTTATGAAGTGTCATATTAACTGAAATTGGGAGAGTGGTTTTGAAATAATTAATAGTGAGTATGGTCATTTAGTAGACCTAACAAGAATGTAAAAATGCACTTGCAAAGCATGAGAGTTAAAAAGATATTCCTTATGCTTATACATTATGTGTTATGCATCATAGAAACTTAGAACCATTTGAGTATATTACTAAGTGGTATAAGAAAGAAACATTTCTACGGTCATATGGGTATGTGTTACAACCTATAAAAGGAATGAAGTTATGGCAAGAATCTAATAATCTTATCATGGAGCCACTTAGAGTGAAGAAGAAAGACAGAAAGCCAAGATTACATAGAAGAAATGATAAAGATGAGCCAAAGAAAAAAAAAAAAAAAAAAGGAAACAATCAAGAAAAGAAATCCAAATCACTTATTCATTATGCCAAAGTGTTGGCCTTAACAAACAAGGTTGCCTATAAATAACTATTGGAGTAGCACAGGTGAACATTATTTATTCTTCACTAATGCAATGCTTTTACTACTTTTAATGATAATCTAATTAAAAATATCCAATGTCAGAGAGTACCGGTTGTGGAGATTCAAATACTTTAACAACACAAGATAGAAGGAATGAAATAGGAGGAAAAGGAGGAAAGAGTGGTATAGGTGGAAGAATTCAATTTTAGTGGCGTAAGTGTTAGCAGTACCAGTGTGAGTGGATCTAACCATGGTGACAAAGGTGTTGGTGGACAAGGTGGTGAAAGGGACAATTTAGGACCTAATGTGACTATTAGCAAGGAAAGTGTTGGTATAAGTCAAGCAACATCAAGATAAGTTGTTGCCTTAAAAGGTAAAAGACAAAAACAAAAATGTCAGCACCACCTAGCCCAAGATACCAAAAGCACCCCTAGGAGTGGGATTGAGATATGATGACAAGATTAGGGAATGTAAGTGATAATTACTTACTTATGTCCTTGATTATATTATTGCAAGTATATATTATTACAACTTTAATTTAGTTGATTATTGCAGAGTACATCTAAGTGTCACAAGGATTATTAGTCCACATATGGTTAAGAGATCAAGTGATGTGAACATTGATCTAGGCTTTAAACCACATGAGCGAAAGTGACAAAACAAGCCAACACAATCTAGGCAATTTCAACAGCAAAGAGAAATACAGATGATGTATATGAGGCAAAATGCTACTAGCAACCCTAATGCCAATCAAGGTGGACCACAAGGAAGTAATATTCCAAGACATGACTCCATACAACATAGTGGTGTTTGAGTTAATAGTGTTAAATATTTTGTACAAGTTGTAATAGATTGTTTTAGTTGTTATTATCTGTTATTGGATTTGTAGTGTGACATTAATATAAATTTCATTTTTAAAAAATCCATTGTACTTTTTGTTGGTCTAGGATACTCAATCCTATGATTAAAACCTCTTTTGATCTTGACAAAGTAGATTGATCATCACTAATGTTTCAAATAAGTGTTGTTTTTGCAGAATTGAATCATTCCCTCTAGAAGAAATAAAGAAG